>ONZH01016989.1:0-274961 GCA_900303285.1 Rhinella marina
TTACAAAAAAAAATTTAAATGATCCAATAAATTTCGTTCCACTTCACAATTGTGACGCACTTGTTGTTGATTCTTCACCAAAAATTTAAAATGTTATATCTTTTTGTTTGAAGCCTGAAATGTGGCAAAAGGTTGAAAAGTTCCAGGGGGCCGAATACTTTCGCAAGGCACTGTACCTCTCCTCCATATTCAGTAAATGTAAAATCCAGACAGGCACGCGGCGCTAGCTTATATTTTGAAGACAGAAGGTCCACCCATTACACTTTTTATTTAGGTGGGGTCCTCTCTCGCTGTTGTGGATGAGGGTGAGACGGGCTCTTCTGTGGTGCAGCAGCTGTCAAAAATCATTAAATAATGGCATTACATTTAACTCTAATGAACAGTTGTAACTTCTGATGTTGATACATGTTAATAGTTTCGGGCTGGATCCCATTCCTAACCACTAGTGCTGTACTGTATCACTGCAGCTGCACTCCCACGTAGCCTGGATTAAAAATAAAATAAATATGTTTACACATACTAGAAGCTGATGGTACTGCAGGGGCTGTCCGGCCTTGACAGTGACGGTGACGTCGTTGACGTTGCTCTGCAACATAAATCCGTACACAATTGTTATGATGACCATTTTTAATACTAACACTGTATAATACTATGAAGATATTATGGGCGAGAGGAGGGCCATATAAATTTTTTCTTCTAAATGGGTATTTATCTTAATATAGTTAACGTGGGAATATTTTTGACATTGCACACTCACATTAGCTGCAGCATGAGCACGTCTTTAAGTCTGTGTGTAGGAGGAGGAAGCGCTAACTATGAAGGCGCATATATCTAAGGGTACTTTCTTTCACACTAGTGCATTTGCCTGACACAAACGGGAGAACAGCCAGCCCAATTAACAATAATGGGGGGCAGCACTGATCCGGCCGATATCCGGCAAGAACGCCGGGTATTGGCAGGACAAATACTGCAGAACAGCCTGCAGGATCACCACTACATATGTGAAAGTAGCCTAAGGCAAATTACTGTGAAGGGGCACGTATCTGAGAATACCTTCACTTGTTTGGGTGGAGTTAGAGGCGTGGTCTAGCATGAAAGAAAATTGCTGCAGCGCACTACGCACACCCACATTGTCCTTCTATATGGTTTTCATTATTGGCACTCACTTGTATATATACAATACAGTACACAAAATTTTTAACATGTTTTTACTTCAAATATGTTTTTACTCACCCTGCCATATCTCTGCGCGGATCTCATTAAGCCGGTCTGGGCACTTGAACTTCAAATCGGACCATTTCCGCTGGATCTGGCCCAGGGTCTGCACAGTGTTGAAACGATGGCACAAGCCTCGGATCACCTGCTGCATCTCCTTCTTCTCCTGGTTCGGGTGTCGGTGTGTGCCATTGTAATCCTGCCGGTCCATCAACCGGATAATGTATTTAAGCTCTCCAGAGCCTGGATACCATACACATAAACATACACAGACATATACAAATACACATACATACTTACAAGAATTACGAGAATTACTCCCTGGATCAACAACCTATCTCTAGTAACTATAACCTGTAATTTATTACACTCCAGAAATACATCCAGACCCCTCTTGAACTCTTTTACTGAACTTACCATCACCACCTCCTCAGGCAGAGAGTTCCATAGTCTTACTGCTCTTACCGTAAAGAATCCTCTTCTATGTTTGTGAACAAACCTTCTTTCCTCCAGGCGCAGAGCATGTCCCTTCATCACGGTCACAGTCCTGGGGATAAAAAGATCATGGGAGAGATCTCTGTACTGACCCCTGACATATTTATACATAGTTACTAGATCTCCCCTCAGTCGTCTTTTTTCTAAAGTAAATAACCCTAATTTTGATAATCTTTCTGGGTACTGTAGTTCACACATTCCAGTTATGACTTTAGTTGCCCTCCTCTGAACCTTCTCCAGCTCTGCTATGTCTGACTTGTTCACAGGAGCCCAGAACTGTACACAGTACTCCATGTGTGGTCTGACTAGTGATTTGTAAAGTGGCAGGACTATGTTCTCATCACGGGCATCTATGCCTCTTTTGATGCAACCCATTATCTTATTGGCCTTGGCCACAGCTGTCTGACACTGGTTTCTACAGCTTAGTTTGCTGTTCACTAAAATTCCTAGGTCCTTTTCAATGTCAGTGTTACCCAGTGTTTTACCATTTAGTATGTACTGGTGGCTTGCATTATTCCTTCCTGTGCATAACCTTACATTTGTCAGTGTTAAACCTCATCTGCCACTTCTCTGCCCAGGCCTCCAATCTATCCTGGTCCCTCTGTAGCAGTGTACTGTCCTCTTCTGTGTTAATTACTTTACACAGTTTAGTGTCATCTGCAAAAATTGCTATTTTACTGTGCAAGCCTTCTACAAGATCATTAATAAATATATTGAAGAGAATTGGGCCCAATACTGACCCCTGTGGTACCCCACTAGTGATAGTGACCCAATCTGAGAATGTGCCGTTAATAACCACCCTCTGTTTTCTCTCATTGAGCCAGTTACTTACCCACATACAGACATTTTCTCCCAGTCCAAGCATTCTCATTTTATATACTAACCTTTTATGTGGCACTGTGTCAAATGCTTTGGAGAAGTCCAGATATACGACATCCATTGATTCGCCACCGTCAAGTCTAGAACTTACCTCCTCATAGAAACTGATTAAATTGGTTTGACATGACCGATCCCTCATGAAGCCATGCTGATATAGAGTTATTTGCTTATTTTCATTGAGGTACTCCAAGATAGCATCTCTTAGAAAACCTTTACACACAACAGATGTTAAACTTACCGGCCTATAGTTTCCAGGCTCTGTTTTTGGACCCTTTTGAATATTGACACCACATTTGCTATGCGCCAATCCTCTGGAACACTCCCTGTCAGTATAGAGTCCTTAAATATCAGAAATAAGGGTCTGGCTATGACATTACTTAATTCTCTTAGGATACGGGGGTGTATGCCATCCGGTCCTGGCAATTTGTCTATTTTAATCTTTTTAAGACGTCGCTATACTTCTTCCTGGGTCAAACAGGGCACTTTTAATGGGGAATTTACTTTTATATTCTGCATTTCATCTGACAGTTTATTTTCCTCAGTGAATACCGTGGAGAAAAAAATAGAAGTAGATTTTCTATGGGCTCTGGTATACTAGGGGGTTTATAATAAACTCCTATTAGTATTTTATTATTGTTTTTGGCACCATTTATTTCTACCCACAGTGACTCCACATCTTCATGTCCCTCACTTATATCTTCCCGGAGTGTGGGCTTTAGACAGGACTTTACATAAAGGCAGACCCCTCCCCCTCTCCGGTTTTGGCGATCCTTTCTAAACAGACTGTAACCCTGTACGTTAACTGCCCAGTCATATCTATCATCCAGCCATGTCTCAGTTACTCCCACTATGTCGTGTGTGCGCCGTCCTGCTCCTCCTGCGCTGTGGAGACCTGCTGGGAGCATGTAAGTATGTATGTGTATTTGTATGTGTATATGTTTGTGTACATTTATGTGTATGTCTGTATGTATGTATGTGTGCAGGTGATGGATCCGTCATGAGCTCCATTGAAAGTCAATGGAGGACAGATCCGTTTATTAGTGTGTCACACCAAATGGATCCGTCCCCATTGACTTTCATTGGGGGTCATGACGGATCCGTCTTGGTGCGGATGCCTGGACTGGAGAGCAAACCGCAGCATGCTGCGGTTTGCTCTCTGGTCTGAAGACGGAACGGAATGCTTTTAGTAGCATTCCGTTGTCTTCAGTTCAGTTTTGTCCCCATTGACAATGAACGGGGACAAAACTGAAGCGTTTTATTCCGGTATTGAGCCCCTATGACGGAACTCAATACCGGAATTATAAAACGCTAGTGTGAAAGTAGCCTTATACACAAAGACACAAACACAAAGTCAATCAAAGATTTATGGTATAGGACTCTGACCAATCAGATTATAGATAACAGGGCATGATAGCCTCATGTCAGGACAGATCGAGCAGGTTATGGTGGAATGTGTTATCTTAGCCCATGGCAACCTAAGCAAGTCTTGTCGCCCACCACCCCCCTCCCACATCTTTTACTGGAATGTCTTTAGGCAGTTTGGAAAAGTTTGCTTAGAGACGAGATGGATTCGGTTACTTTAACACCAGTAGCAAGCCATTCAAACCAGAAACCAAGCCAATCTAAACATCATTTGGCATTGTGTGAACTTTGCCAGATCAGCCCACGTCTTCTCATTTCATCAAGGTTGGTGGACTTCAGAGCTGCGGATCAGAACAGTTGCTGTTTTTCAAAGCATAAAAGTATCTAGTCATGCTTAGTGAAGTAATAAGAGAGTAAAGTTTAGCTGTTGTGAGGCCCAGGCGAGCACTATAGTAAAATGTTTCCTTCAACCTTACGTACTTTCCATACTTGGATATTAAACAGAACAATATTTGCTGTGGTAATCGTATAATGATTATCTGTTTGGCCGTACAAGGGTTATTGAGTAAACTGGTCACATGGCTGCCACTCCGTATCACATGGAGCATTCATGTGTGCAAAAAACCTCTCACAAGAGCAATAATCTCTGCTGGAATCTTGCTCTCCCCCACATCCCACACTTCCCCTGCTAAGCTGGCAGTGTCACAGGTTATTCCAAAATGATTAAAGGGTAACATATAACACTCAGTATATGGATCAAGGCACTAAGTTAGGCCATTATTTCTAGAGCATCTATGCATAAAACTATCAGTTTATTATAACACTAGTCATTAAATATTATAATACCTCACCCATACAGTTGATACAAACCTGTATATGAAAATAGAAAAGAGAAGTGTCTCTGTATAGTCTTATTCACCCTTTCCCGTATCTGAATTTTTAGCATTATTTTTTTGATTCACACAATGGCTGGGGCTGTTGCATAGCTGCCACCTCTGTGAAAGCAAGGTGACCACCATCTCTGTGCTATAGTTGTAGTATGCGTGATATAGTGGTCACCTTGCTACAGAGTGGTATATCTTTTGCTTACAAAAATATTTAGACTGCATCACATCCTTGTCTTCCTGTGTTGTTCAAGCCATCTTGTTCATTCACATAGCACTCAGCAATAAAAGTTGCAAATTCCAGATAAAACTGAGTTTACTAACTTGAAATATAATTACACATGAATTACTAGACCATGATGCTTACCCCATTCCCCGGCACACGCGTCAGTTCTAATCCCCGCATGGCCACCACTGCATCTTCCCGCCGCATGGATCGGGGAGGGGGTTCAGTCAATAGCAGGCTGCGACGGGGATGAGCCTTCCTAGCGTCACTTGCAATGCTAGTGACGATGCAGCGGTGGCCGTGTGGAGATCATAGGCACCGTGGGTGCTTGGGAACGGAGTAAGTATAATCTATATCAGGTGTCTGGGCATTGGGGGGGCATTATAGGGGTTGGATAACCCCTTTAACGTTTAGCATTCATGCGCAGGAGATCGATTGTTCGGTAACAATGATGTTCCCAGCCAGATGAAAGGATTTTATATTGATTTTTTATTTCATTGTCTGCTACCTACCAAATAAATGCAGGGTATACGCTTAAAACATAACCTTTACTCGTTATCTATAAAAAAATAGCCCATAGACATATATAAATACAGTGGCGGAAAAAAGTATTTAGTCAGCCACCAATTGTGCAAGTTCTCCCACTTAAAAAGATGAAAGAGGCCTGTAATTGACATCATAGGTAGCCCTCAACTATGAGAGACAAAATGAGAAAACAAATCCAGAAAATCACATTATGGTGGAAAATAAGTATTTGGTCACCTACAAACAACCAAGATTTCTGGCTCTCACAGACCTGTAACTTCTTCTTTAAGAGGCTCCTCTGTCCTCCACTCATTACCTGTAGTAATGGCACCTGTTTGAACTTGTTATCAGTATAAAAGACACCTGTCCACAACCCCAAACAGTCACACTCCAAACTCCACTATGTTGAAGACCAAAGAGCTGTCGAAGGACACCAGAAACAAAATTGTAGACCTGCACCAGGC
The DNA here is from genome assembly GCA_900303285.1 of Rhinella marina. Taxonomy (NCBI): domain Eukaryota; kingdom Metazoa; phylum Chordata; class Amphibia; order Anura; family Bufonidae; genus Rhinella; species Rhinella marina. Next base: position 6,051 of record ONZH01016989.1, read on the forward strand.
TGGGAAGACTGAATCTGCAATAGGCAAGGAGCTTGTTGTGAAGAAATCAACTGTGGGAGCAATAATTAGAAAATGGAAGACATATAAGACCACTGATAATCTCCCTCGATCAGGGGCTCCACGCAAGATCTCACTCCTTGGGGTCAAAATGATCATAAGAACTGTGAGAAAAAATCCCAGAACCACACGGGGGGACCTAGTGAATGACCTGCAGAAAGCTGGGACCAACGTAACAAAGGCTACAGTCAGTAACACACTACACCGCCAGGGACTCAGATCCTGCAGTGCCAGACCTGTCCCCCTGCTTAAGCCAGTACATATCCGGGTCCGTCTGAAGTTTGCTAGAGAGCATTTGGATGTTCCAGAAGAGTATTGGGAGAATGTCATATGGTCAGATGAAACCAAAGTAGAACTGTTTGGTAGAAACACAACTCGTTGTGTTTGGAGGAGAGTGAATGCTGAGTTGCACCCAAAGAACACCATACCTACTGTGAAGCATGGGGGTGGCAACATCATGCTTTGAGGCTGTTTCTCTGCAAAGGAACCAGGATGACTGATCCGTGTACATGAAAGAATGAGTGGGGCCATGTATCGTGAGATGCAAGGGCATTGAAGATGAAATGTGGCTGGGTCTTTCAGCATGACAATGATCCCAAGCACACCGCCAGGGCAACGAATGAGTGGCTTCGTAAGGAGCATTTCAAGATCCTGGAGTGGCCTAGCCAGTCTCCAGATCTCAACCCCCATGAAAAACCTTTGGAGGGAGTTGAAAGTCCGTGTTGCCCAGCGACAGCCCCAAAACATCACTGCTCTAGAGGAGATCTGCATGGAGGAATGGGCCAACATACCAGCAACAGTGTGTGCCAACCTTGTGAAGACTTACAGAAAACGTTTGACCTATGTCATTACCAACAAAGGATATATAACAAAGTACTGAGATGAACTTTTGTTATTGACCAAATACTTATTTTTCACCATAATTTGCAAATAAATTCTTTAAAAATCAGACAATGTGATTTTCTGGATTTGTTTTCTCATTTTGTCTCTCATAGTTGAGGTCTACCTATGATGTCAATTACAGGCCTCTTTCATCTTTTTAAGTGGGAGAACTTGCACAGTTGGTGGCTGACTAAATACTTTTTTTCCCCACTGTACATAGAAATAGTGCACAATACACAAACCAGTGCAAAAGAGATAAAATTGTGTCTTACCAATTCATAGTCAATCGCCTACTTGGATGCAATGTAGTTTGAGCAAAAAAAGCATGCGCGGTCATAGCGCCACTTGGCCTTTTCATTTATCCATACGAGGGTTTAGCTTGGTGTCCGGGCGCATGCGTGACGCGCACATTGCACGCAATGGCGCCGAGTCTACCTTCATGGGACGTGGTTGTCCGCTCACCTCACTGGGTATGGGCTGGGGTTGTTTGTAATGGTGGGGTATTTAAAATTCACGTGGCTACTCTATCAGCGTGGATGCCATTGCTTCACCTACCTGGGCCATGGATGGTGCCGGACATCACAGCACACATTGAGCCCCATGTTTCAGGAACGATCAGCACTCATCCTAATTCTAACATCATTTTGGTCACTAGTCCCCTGATGATTTGGTTAATGTATGCCAAAGAAACGCGTTGGAAAAATTTATATGTGTATATCTTTTTTTTTCCTAGCATTAGGGACCCCCTATCCCCTTTCTTGACAAATTGCTGGGCAGTCACTCTATCATGGAGGGATAATTTAGGGATACCCTAGCTAGGATTTAGCCCGGTGGTGTGGGGTGTTTTATCCTACCCCTGTTGGTTGGCTTACTTATCTAGTTTAGGGCCATACAGGGGCAGAGACCCAGTACCCCTAGACTTAGGGCTGTTTTTTGCTCAAACTACATCGCATCCAAGTAAGCGTTTGACTATGAATTGGTAAGACCCAATTTTATCTCTCTTGCACTGGTTTGTGTATTGTGCACTATTTCTATGTATTTATATATGTCTATGGGCTATTTTTTTTTTAAAGATAACGAGTAAAGGTTATGTTTTAAGCGTATACCCTGCATTTATTTGGTTTTTGATCACATGGATATTTCAGTACCCTGTCCAGGTGCTAGTTATCAATAATTGGACTGTAAAATAGATGTACTTGTATACCACCTGATGGAGGATGAAACTATCTGGTTCTCTCTCCAGTGTCTTCACATATGTACCACCTAACAGCTCAAATATCTTCAGAAAATCAACAAGGTATGATTTTATACTATTGGAAACCCACACCCAGTCCTGAATTACAAACTTTATTTAAACCCAGAGCTGCATTCACAGTTCAGCTTGTTGATATTATAAACAATCAACAAACATGACAGACATCACTAACAACATAGTTGAGCTCCTATAATGGAGTTTTAGAGATGTATGAATAAATTATTCCCCATTCGGCCTGCAAATGGGTATATGACACTCTGAGGTCTAATTTGACTCCGATTTTCAATAGCCTTTATTATCTTTTTAATTTTTTTAATGAATTTTTGTCCCCTTCTTTCAAGCTCTTTAGCGCAATGACAGCAATATAGCAAATAATGTCAGAGTGACACTGACATATAGCTATGGGCAAATGCATGGTTGACAGTGATAACAAACACAGTGTGTTTAAAAACACTCTGAGCTGTTATGCTTTTTCATAGTAGTCCAAAAATTGTCTCTTATTGGGGGCAGATGGTGTTTAAACACACACGTGTTATGTGAAAAAAACTGTGGCTTACTGGGACAAAGTGATAAAAAGTTATGCTTTAACAGGGGAAGATCTCTGCCCATGTTTATGTACAAGTTAATTGCATAAGAAATAGTAACTTGTTCTGCACAAGCATCCAAAAAGTATGTGTCAACGGGGGAAGAATATCTGCCCCAATTTATACACGCACTAAAGTTAATTATCAGAGAAACAGTGACTTTCTCTTAAAGGGGTTGTCTCACTTTGGCAAATACAGTGGGGAAATAAGTATTTGATACACTGGCAATTTTGCAAGTTTTCCCACCTACAAAGAATAGAGAGGTCTGTAATTTTTATCATAGGTACACTGCAACTGTGAGAGATAGAATCTAAAAAAAATCCAGAAAATCACATTGTATGATTTTTAAATAATTAATTTGCATTTTAGCAGATGTTCTTGACCAGGTTTGCACACACTGCAGCAGGGATTTAGGCCCACTCCTCCATACGTATCTTCTTTAGATCTTTAAGGTTTCGGGGCTGTCATTGGGCTACATTGAGTTTCAGCTCCCTCCAAAGATTTTCAATTGGTTTCAGGTTTGGAGACTGGCTAGGCCACTCCAGGACCTTAAAATGCTTCTTACAGAGCCACTCCTTAGCTGCCTTGGTTGTGTGTTTCAGATCATTGTCATGATGGAAGACCCAGTCACGAGTTATCTTCAATGCTCTTACTGAGGGAGGGAGGTAGTTGCCCAATATCTCATGATACATGGTTGGGCAACACAGTACACAGAAAGCATATTGGGCCAGTCCTGTTCCAATCTGGCTTTCCAGAAGTCAATGGGGTCAGGGAACATGGTGTGCCCTGGAGAAAGACCAGAGTCCAAGTAGGGTTGAACCTGGGTGTTCAGGCAGTATGTTTGCATGTCTGATTTGTGTCAGCCTGGCGCATCACATGAAAGAATTGCTGCATCTGGTTGATGATACCGACCTGGCTGCTACTACTTCTCCTGCTGCAGCTTCTGCTTCTTGTGGTAATGGAGATGACAGGAGGTAGGTGACTCGGAGGGAAGAGAGGGGCCCCTGCTCACCAAAAGATTCTAAACATTATTATTATAACATGAGTATAATGCACTGACATGGTTTTTAGCAGAAAAAAAATGTGCACTTGTTCAGCGTTTGCAGCATAATGCTATTGGGGTCCTGGCAATAAGCTTATGAACTGTAGAAACTGTCTCTTTCTATACAGAAAATAAATTATTTTATTTTTCTTGAAGAGTTTATATGGACAGAAATAGCTGCCAGCAGCTGTATTAAACACACAATTCTGAGTGACCAGTCGCTCACTCTCTCTATATACACGTTTCCTGACCAAAGTCCCTAAAATATACCAATTGTATATCCTTATTCTCTATATATTATCCTTGTAGTTTCCCTATCACACATTTGTGGCCTGTGTCTGCAATTTTTTTTGGCAGACAATGCCTCAACATATCCTATCACATCTACAGCAGAGACGAAAATGGCATCTGGCTCGTTCTCTGCATAAGGACTTGCCCGCACACTGCCCCCTGATAGCAACAGGCTCTCTGTCAGCCCATGAACAGGACAAGCCCTCCCACTCCCCCACTTCTTCCCATTGTCATGTGATGCTCCATCTTCTTCCTGCCTCATAGTTTTCCAAGCCAATAGATATAGTAAAATAGAGCAAAAAGTTTAGCTTAATTTGGAAACCATTTTTTTGTGTGAAATTCATAACAAATACAATTAGTTTCGAATCAATTTGCTCATCCCTAGTCAGTCTGTCTTTCAGATATTTGTACCACGGTGTAAAGATTCCCCAAAAAACAAATTGTCTAAACCAAACTAGTGACCTAAAGACTGATGCTCTGAAGCCTGTAGAATTATGAATGCAGCCCTGTAATAAATGCAATAAAAAAAGCACTGAAATGTTTTTGCAAAGTTTCTTAACTTCATGTGAATTAATTGTAACTGGTGTTCAAAGGTAAATGATCAGTACTTTACTTTGGTGAAACTGCATTGCAAATGGACATTTTCCACTATCCAGCATGCTAGTTATTACTATTATCATTACTAATAGTGATGTAGGTCTATGCAATTGTAGAAATTTTATTGCCTCTTTGCAATGTTAACAGAGGTCCTTTGCCCTCTGTGACAGAGGGTTTTTGTTTAGTTACGCCACAGTTTTGGCACCTCCGTTATGTAACTCTCACCCCCAGCATTCATAATACATCACTTACTGCATTAGGTTCAGTGCAATCAAAGCTTGAGTTATGCAAGTGTACAAGGGGATGTGCTCCATGGCCTTATATGGCTTCTGTGAATAGGGAACTTCACATGAACAGAGATAATGGTGTTTTCATTCTGTTTAACCCCTTGACTGCCTACCACTTTGAGGCACAACAGTAGAATGTATTTTTATGCTACTAATGATGAAGTGGTGAGCCTGGAACTGAAGCAAGACTTAGGCTACTTTCACATTGGCGTTTTCATTTTCCGGTATTGAGCTCCGTCATAGGGGCTCAATACCGGAAAAAAACGCTTCAGTTTTGTCCCCATTCATTGTCAATGGGGAGAAAACTGAACTGAAGAGAACGGAATGCTCCTAAATGCATTCCATTCAGTTCTCTTCAGTCTCCAGACCGGAGAGCAAACCGCAACATGCTGCGGTTTGCTCTCCGGTCTGGGTATCCGCACCAAGACGGATCTGGAATGATCCCCAATGCAAGTCAATAGGGACGGATCCATTCGGTGTGACACAATGGTAAACGGATCCGTCCTCCATTGACTTTCAATGGAATTCATGACGGATCCGTCCCCTTGCACTTTCCCCTCCCTCCAGCAGGGGCCGCCGTGGTGAAACTTACCCTTGTGCGCGCCGTCTTCCTCCTCGTCGCTGGTCAGGTCTGGAGCTGGGACAGGTCAGGAGCTGCTGGGACAGGTAAGTAACCCCCCCTCCTCCTCCTCATAGTGTCTGACACGTGTGGGGCCGGAGCGCGGTTCCGGCCCCACACGTGCACCTGCGGCAGCACGGATCCGGCGGGACCCATCACCCGTCGGATCCATGCTGCCGCTAGTGTGAAAGGAGCCTTAGAAAACAAAACCAGTGGAAATGTCGCAAATATGCTTAAAAAGTCACAAGTATGTTTCAAAAGTCACAAGTGTGATCTGTCAGGGTTGGCTGAAATGACGCATTTCTGTTTTAAAAAAGTCACATTTTAGTGCTATTGGCATATAATCAATTGGCGTATAATCAAGTTTATATTTTAAAAAGTCACATTTTACAAGCGGTGTGCCCCTTTTGATATATGATGTGAAACAAATCACTGTTTTTGATTTGTAATGTTAGAATTTTTTGGCGCCAATTACACCATTATTGATAAATGTCCCTCAATGAGTGTTGCAAGCCAGAGTTTTTACGTTATATTAAAAGTAAAAATTCTCTTTACTGAAATACAGTATGAGTTGCCTGAGTTAAATAAAAACTTGTGCAGCACCTGTACAAGTGCTAAAAAGGAGGGATACTTACCCCTTCCCTCCCCTGCTGCTTTCAAGGATGCACTACCCTGATGTCATCTTCCTTGTTACAGAAGTAATGTTCTGTTCATACAGGTCACTGTGCCGCCAATGACTGGTCTCAGCAGTATACAGGACATCAATGCTGTGGCCTGTGTGTACAGAATGTCACCACTGCAGCCAAGAAAACAAACAGTAGTGCAGAGGACCAGAGTGCATCCTTCTGTTATCCTTTTGCACATTTACAGGGGCATTTACAGGGTCAATCCAAAAAATAAATATACAATAGAAGAATGGATGCCATTGCCCAGTTATATGATGTCAATAAGTACAAGAGATACAATTTACATAATACATCGCCCAGGTAATGAAAAGTATCGAATATTAAAGCACAATGGAATTAATTTTCTAGTAAACATATAAACAAGTGCATACTCAATTTCAGGAAAAATTTTATTCTCCATGAAGCAGAATTTCCTCGCATTTCCTGGTAAACAATCTATTTTTCTGAAATGGAAAGAAAAATACTCATCTATTTGTGTGCGAAGAAGCCGTCTTGATTGGCCATCTTGATTGTGATCACCGCGCTGGCCAGGTGCAGTGACGTCATCGGTGAAATCTCATGCGGTGTCTTCAATCAAGATGGCCACAACGGCTTCTCCGCGATCAAATGGATAAGATAAGTTTTTTTTTGTTTGTTTGTTTTTTAACCAGCTTAGCCCTTAAAAAGCCTTAATTTTAATCTCAGATGCCACAATCAGCGATGAATGCAGCATGTGAGGGGTGATGGGGGTGGCACTAGCGTTGTTCCCTGTTATTGCGTCCGCTACATACAAAGTAATGCGCTTGTGATAAAGTCATTCGTCACAAATCGAATTTCTTTGTAAAATTTCTCTAAGCAGCCCAATCGAATTTTTCATAACTTCGCTCCTCTGTACACATGATCTATATATGGGGACAGGATGAGTGATGTAACCAGATGGAGGATTCAGTTATTTGTGCATTACAAACTTAATTTGGGCACTAATGGGGGATTAATGGAGACATTAAAAATGACTCTGACAACCCCTTTAAATTTGTAAAGACAATTTAGATGCATGAAATGTAAAAAAAGAAAATTGTAAACATGCCTTTAAAAGGTTATCTGAGATTTTCATACTGATGACCTATCTTCTGGATAGGTCATCAGTATCTTATCAGTGAGGGTCCGACGCCAATCAGCTGTTTGAGAAAGCATCTGAACATCGCAGCTTACCAAGCACAGCATCATACACTGTATAGCGGCTGTGCTTGGTATCGCAGCACAGCCCCCTTCACTTAAATGGGGCTGAGCTGCCCCTAGGCCATGTGAACGATGAACGTGACATCATTCGGCCTAGGAAAAGCAGAGAGAAGGCCATGGCACTCACAGGAGCGTTGGTACCTTCTCAAGCAGCTGATCGGCAGAGGTCCCAGGTGTCGGATCCCCACGGATCAGATACTGATGACCTATCCTGAGGATAGGTCATCAGTAAAAAAAAAATTGGATAACCCCTAGTGAGTGCTACTCACTAGTATGACCCTATGCCACTACTTCCTGGCATTGTTTCACCTTGTAAGGGGGTAAAATTGGTCATAGGGAGGAACACTGGAGCAGGTAAGCAGCAGGTTTTTGTAACTCCTGGAAAATATTAATATCTTCACACTATTTATGTAAAATATAGAGTCTTTAATATATTATTTATGGCCATGGTCTTCCAGACACTGTCATTATTACTATTAACATAATTGTTATAATCATAGCTAATTAGCCATTTAATAATCTATATGAGCAATAACTGTCACTTAAATTATCCATATATTAGAAAAACGAAAAACATTTCCATAAATCTGGGGAAGGAGGAATGCAAAAATAGCATGTGATCTAGTTCACAACCACAGTGCTCATATAAATCTATCAGTTAAATTTTACCTTAGGCCTGTAATTGTGGGTCTATTTGTGATTCTGTTTGCGAGTCTCAAACACAATGTAACAAACAAGAATGTGTAAATAGGAAAAATATATAATGTGTACACTTCTGTTTTGTGTTACCTAAATTTGATTTTGTAGACAATTGTCTTGTTTGTCTATGGGGTAAACATAAAACTGATCAAGCTGATATTTGGTAACCATTTCCAGAAGGTTCCTTACGTATTTTACAACTGTCAACCTTTGAAGTTTTTAGTATGAAATTTGAAAACTCTACCCTTCAAAGAGAATGTATCGTATGTATATTTAATTTTGAATAAAAATAATGTGGACTTATTTTATGTAGACATTTACATCTAATATGCATCCTACCTATAATGTCTGTGTTAGCAAGGCAGCACAGTTTGTGTTCTTTATGGCTCTTTATGGCTGCAACAAATGTGAGTTAATGGACAGAAAACATTTATTACCAGAGCTGAATCCACAATTCTACATTCTTCAGAACAGCATTTCTTATGACACAAGTTTGATTTAGGTGATTTGTTTTCTGGGGATTCTTTACACCATAAAAAGTGTCAGCAGAATAATCTAGTCTCTAGAAAGAGATAATGTACAGTGTCTCTGAGACCAGGAAGGGACAAGGCAGCTGCATTATTAGAGCTTTATCTAAGTTTATAGTATTCTATGTTACTATAGTGCTCCTTCAAAGGGGCCGTACAAGATTTTAAAAACATGGCTGCTCTCTTCCAAAAACAATGCCACTCCTGTCCACAGGCTATGTGGTATTTAAAATCAGCCCCTTTAATTTCCATATTGCTGAGCTACAAATCCAGACCCAGCACACAGGCAAGTGTGACACTGCTCCTGGAAGACACGTTTTCTAATGTGAAGTGAGCTTTAGAATACACTGAATACACTGAATGTCAAATTATTGGGCCTGCTACTAGGAAAAAATCTGGAATCCTTATATACATGGTCACATAAAAAATTGCAAATAAATAAAAAAAATAAAATGTTTATATAAAAAATATGTTTTAAATAATGTGTCATTATGATTCCTTTTCCTGAATATATCCTGGCTTTCCTTTTCAAAAAAGTAATTTCATACCAAAACAGGCAAATGCAGTATAATATATCTAAACACTACTAAGTACGTGTAGCAGCATAAATAACACAAATAATGAAATAGTAGGATGCATTGAAAGATTTCATTTTCCATCAAAACAATCTAATCCTAAAGCTAGATTTTAGAGAAACTGCAAAAATAGCTGTATTATTTAAAAAAACTGTTAGGTGATGGAAAAGCTTCTTAAATACTGATATGTGGGGAAAAAAAAGAAAAAAGGAGCACAAGACATAATGGTGTCACAGTGATTTGAAATAAGACAACCAGATTCGGGTCGGATTGCCACGGCAACCACCGTAGTCAGACACAAAGAGAGCTATCAATAACTCGGTGTTTGAAGGAAAAGTGCTCTGCTTTTGGAGAGGACTGTATTAGAATTTGACCTCAGCTCGACACAAATCCTCATGTTCATTTGGTAATTCATTGCTTGACTAGTATTGAAGTATGATCTGCAATGAAATTAATACCTAGCAATGTTGCTATACACACTGCATTCATTACTGTTCAGGTAGACCAGTTAGGTGCACACTCATTGATTATGCTCCTTACCCTAACATATCTCAAGGTTTTGAATGTCATACATCCTAGTATAGCGGGGATGAGACCTAGTTATAGGTATTGTGTTTCTTGCTTATTTTTACGTGTTCTCTACAAGTTGATCAACACAGGCATGTATGCAGCATGCTACATAATTTTGAGATGTACCTAAAATTTGCTATGTTCTACTAAAATTTAAGTAAGCACATAAAATATTTCAAAACCACCAAAATCAAAGGGATTAGTCTAGTGATCAATCTGGCTTACTACATCTGTATGTGCAAACAGGCCAAGGTGGTGTGAATGCTAACCACCATGTGCAATCTGTCCAGCAGCAGACATACCACACAATGCCTTGCGAAAGCATTCGGCCCCCTGGAACTTTTCAACCCTTTGCCACATTTCAGGCTTCAAACAAAAAGATATAACATTTTAAATTTTTGGTGAAGAATCAACAAGTGGGTCACAATTGTGAAGTGGAACAAAATTTATTGGATCATTTAAACTTTTTTTGTAATAATAAAACTGAAAAGTTGGGCGTGCAAAACTATTCGGCCCATTTACTTTCAGTTCAGAAAACTCACTCCAGAAGTTCATTGAGGATCTCTGAATGATGCAATGTTGTCCTAAATGACTGATGACGATAACTAGAATCCACCTGTGTGTAAACAAGTCTCCGTATAAATGCACCTGCTCTGTGATAGTCTCAGGGTTCTGTTTAAAGCACAGAGAGCATCATGAAGACCAAGGAACACACCAGACAGGTCCGTGATACTGTTGTGGAGAAGTTTAAAGCCGGATTTGGATACCAAAAGATTTCCCAAGCTTTAAACATCCCAAGGAGCACTGTGCAAGTGATCATATTGAAATGGAAGGAGTATCAGACCACTGCAAATCTACCAAGACCCAGCCGTCCCTCTAAACTTTCATCTCAAACAAGGAGAAGACTGATCCGAGATGCAGCCAAGAGGCCCATGATCACTCTGGATGAACTGCAGAGATCTACAGCTGAGGTGGGAGAGTCTGTCCATAGGACAACAATCAGTCCAACACTTCACAAATCTGGCCTTTATGGAAGAGTGGCAAGAAGAAAGCCATTTCTCAAAGATATCCATAAAAAGTCTCGTTTACAGTTTGCCACAAGCCACCTGGGAGACACACCAAACATGTGGAAGAAGGTGCTCTGGTCAGATGAAACCAAAATCCAACTTTTTGGAAACAATGCAAAATGATATGTTTGGCATAAAAGCAACACAGCTCATCACCCTGAACACACCACCCCCACTGTCAAACATGGTGGTGGCAGCATCATGGTTTGGGCCTGCTTTTCGTCAGCAGGGACAGGGAAGATGGTTAAAATTGATGGGAAGAAGGATGGAGCCAAATACAGGACCATTCTGGATGAAAACCTGTTGGAGTCTGCAAAAGACCTGAGACTAGGATGGAGATTTATCTTCCAACAAGACATTGATCCCAAACATAAAGCAAAATCTACAATGGAATGGTTCAAAAATAAACGTATCCAGGTCTTAGAATGGCCAAGTCAAAGTCCAGACCTGAATCCAATTGAGAATATGTGGAAAGAGCTGAAAACTGCTGTTCACAAACGCTCTCCATCCAACCTCAAAGAGCTCGAGCTGTTTTGCAAGGAAGAATGGGCAAGAATTTCAGTCTCTAGATGTGCAAAACTGATAGAGACATACCCCAAGTGACTTGCAGCTGTAATCGCAGCAAAAGGTGGCGCAACAAAGTATTAATGCAAAGGGGGCCGAATAATTTTGCACGCCCCACTTTTCAGTTTTATTATTATAAAAAAAGTTTAAATGATCCAATAAATTTAGTTCCACTTCACAATTGTGACCCACTTATTGTTGATTCTTGACCAAAAGTTTAAAATGTTATAGCTTTTTGTTTGAAGCCTGAAATGTGGCAAAAGGTTGAAAAGTTCCAGGGGGCCGAATACTTTAGCAAGGCACTGTATGTGCAACTTGACCAGCATGTACTTTCTAAAATACTGGTGTCTTCTTATGCGGCACACGGGTCTTTGGGCCCCCTCAAGCTCCTGGGCCCAGAAGCGACTGCTGCCTCTGTACTCCCTATAACCGAGTTAATGAATTGCATGGCTCACATCAAAGGGACACTTTGGTCAGAATAGCGTATTTTTGTAAAACCTAATATTCATAGAAAACAAATATCTTTAGTACTCTTGAGTGAAAATGATATTGAAACCTCCACTGTCCACTAATCTACTGTTAATTTACTGCTGCTGTGAGTGAAAGATGATATCTGCAAGGTATCCCCTAAGAATTGATGTAGAATTGGTATAACATTATGACAGCTCTGTTGTTCTCTTGATAAAGAAGCTTACAGAAAAGCATTGATTTGCTTTGCGTAATTTGTGATGCTCTAATTGAGTAACTCAGGCTAGGTCCTCAATATCAGATCGGGGGGAGGGGGTCCAACAACCAGCACTTACACCAATCAGCTCGTACAAGCACTGCATCTTCTTCAAGATTACCTGTGCGTCATCTCATGTATAGAGATAGACTTCAGTTCAGACTGAAGTGAGATATATGATAATTACTGAGCCTGTAAAAGTAACACTGCAGAATGCCTTTCAGTAGTGACATGGTACTAAGCACAGCGTAGTGCGTACACATACCAATAGAAAAACAAGCAGCAGTTGAAGCAGCACTATGAAAAAATCCAAACACATAAAAGGGAAAAACAAAAAAAGCAAGGGCATGCCTCCAGGGAGATCAGATCAAAACTCTTACCAGTTCAAATGAAGAAGGCAGCAGTCCAGTGGCACAGAGACAAAGATGATTATCGATTGGGTCATGTTCAGGCTTGGACTGGCCCACGGGGGTACAGTTAAATCCCACTGAGCAAGGTGGGCACCTAGTCTTCACTCCCTGCACATAACATAACACAGTGGACTTACTGCACTACCTATAGATAAGCAGTGTATAGCACCTCAACCAGCCTAAGTTCATATAAAAAAAACTGGGTAGATTAAGAAACTGCCCAGTTTATCACTATAGATGTGATCAGGTGGCTGAGAAGTTTGAGAAGGGCAAGTCAGATAGTATCCTCTTTTCCCAGCGACCCACCTTCTCAAATTTGTTACAGGGACCCCCATAATCAATCATCTTGTAGCGCCTTGCTCCCGCCTGCAGCTGTGTGAGCAGGAAATATTTAAATGGTGGCCCCCCGAAATAAATTTTACTGGTGGACCCTAGGCACCCCAGTCGACACCGGTCGTGTTTATGACTGGAACAGTGATGATTCTAGGAAGGAAAAATATCTTCCAATGTTATTGACGCATTTGTAATGTCTGTTAAATGTGATGTTCATCTTCTAAGGGACAAATCATCTGTAACATCATCTCTTTCCAATTTCTTCAGGTTGGAGAGATTGGCAATTGAGGAGTTGGCCCATGATGATAGTGTCATCATAAAGCCTGCCGACAAAGGTGGTGCTATTGTCGTCATAGACTGGGAGATGTATCTGGATGAGGTTTTTTCCCAGCTATCTGATACAGGTGTACAAGAAGGTAACTTCTGATCTCACGTTCATGATCATGAAACATCTTAAAACTCTATTAAATCATGCTTGACTAGATTTTTTGTTACCTAGTAATCCTGTTACTCCAGTGCTTTATTGGCTTCCTAAGATTCACAAGAATCTAGAGCGCCCGCCAGGCCGGCCAATTGTTGCGGAGACGGATTCTATCCTGAGCCTTTCAGCAGTTATTCTGGATTGGATTCTAAGACAATTTGCTGTAAATAGTAAGTTCTATATTAGGGACATCTCTGATTTCTTATTGAAAATCAGAGATATCGTTTCTTTTGACGTTGTCTCACTGTATACTTCAATTGATCAGGAACGTGGTATTTGCAGTGTTAAACAATTTTGGGATTCCTCATCCTTTTCCGTTGAACGCAGATAGCAACATGAATTAGGTTATGATTATGTTTTATTACTATATAACTTTATGTATTTTTCATATATTTCACTTGATTAGATTAATTTATGTTAATGGACACTCACCAATAATATGCTGTATATGAACAGTAAAGGGGTTATCGCACGAATAATGTAAAAAATGAAAATCAGACATCATATAGTCCATGAAAATACCTTTCTCACAAAGCTAGAACCAGCCCTGTACCTCACATGGATCCAGAGATCTCCTTATTTATTGCTCTGCTAGATTTATATCAAGCTGGCAGCTCAAGGGGAGTGTCTTTTCTGCTGCAGCCTAGGAGGCGTGTCTCAGCTCTCCATATCACAGCTCAGGAGGCAGCTGAAAGATGAAACTGAGCATGTGCGGCCTTCTCAGTGAGCAGGACAAAGAAATGAGAAATTAAGTGGCACTATACAGATACCTTTTATTGAATAACTCAGTAGCTATCATACATTTTAACTACATGCAATTACAAAAGTATTCAGATCCAGGTGTTGGTTTGAAAACTATGTCAGGGCTGGGATAAACAGACAACAGAGGAACGTGTGCCCTGAGCTTACCCAACCCTCTGTCCCTGCCTATTGCCTCACCCAAGCTAAACCGTGGGGCGACAACCACGAAGACTGCGAAATACACTGTATAAGGTGCAGGGGAAGGGAGACAAGAGACAGACAAATAAACACAGAAGAATGGTCAGAAGGCCGAGTCAAAACCAGGAAGGTACGTCAGGACAAAATCAACAAGCAGAGAATGGTCACAAAACACGCCAAAGGTCAAATAACAAACTAGGATCAAATCTTCAGGGAATTAGTCACAAACCAGGTTGTAGCAAGGAAACTCCAAACACTGGCAGCAAGGTTCAGATTTGAGGACCTTAAATACTTAGCAGACCCCACCCAACCAGCTGACTGGGAGGAGAATGCAAGGAAGAAAGGTTAACCCATGAGATACCAGAAGGTAAAAACAAACTAAATCGCTCGCGTTCTCCGGCAACCAGTCACAGACCGCGAGCGTGTGTGCGCACCAGCCACGTCCCTGGCACTTATGATCGTGGCTCGCGTCCCCTGCCTGGACCGCGCATCCACATCCAGAGACTGTCGGCTGGAGGAGGAGCCTGACGAAGTAGCGGAAGAACCCCAGCCACGGGCAACCATATCGCCACCAGAGTCAGAGACAGGACCAGCAGAACGGGTGCAATGACTGCCGGTCCTGACACTGTAGAATATTTTTCGTGGGACAACCCCTTTAATGCTTAAAAATGGCTGCATTGAGTAGCTGAAACATTGCTGTCTTACATTGGGTGAATAAAACTACACTTCTGTAGTGGACTGCTGTCTTCTTCATTGTTTTTGTACACATGGAAATAGATACTGTAGAAACTGATATTGTGCAATATTTTCCACTACAGATCTGAGTCTACTGACTGAATGCTAGAAGTAGAGAGGCAACCACTCAACAGAAAGAAATTAGGGGTCATTTATCAAAGTCCTTGATAGTCCCTGTGCTGCCAAAGGATATGCTTAATTTATGATGAGGCACACGCCTCATCATAAATTAGGAGAATTCTCCGGCAGTCTATGTGCCTAGTTTTCAACAGTCATTTATGCCTGTTTCCAGGCGTAAATGTTAGTGAATTTGCTGGAGCCAATGGCTCAAATCTTGCCGTTCCCCAATAGCGAGGATGGCATAAAAATGCAAGTCACAAAACAGGGTCTTCAAACTTTTTTATGCTGGTGTAGCCTTCTTAGTAAATGACCCCTATTGTCTCCTCCTATGCTAGTCTACCAATCAAAGGCTTTATGATCCTCATTTTATTGCCTCATTGTATTGTTCTTTTGTAATTGGTTATAGATTGTATCATACTAGGTAGAGAACTTTGTCATGTCCTCTTCCAGCCAGTGAAACCGCGACTGGATCAATGGTGAACCTGAGAGCTAAACAGATTACCTAGAATAATGCATTTCAGGTAAAAGTTGTCCAAACCTTTCAATTTTGCATTGGCTAATTTTTTTCATGTGAATGGGGCCTTCAGGAAAGGAGTCAGGCATCTTTAATCTGAACATGCTTGATTCTTTCTTTCCCCCTGAGATAGGTAACAAACTTTAACCTGACACTTTGCATGCAAATACACATGGGGTCATTTATCAAACTGGTGTAAAGTAGAACTGGCTTAGTCGCTCATAGCAACCAATCAGATTCCACCTTTCATTTTCCAAAGGAGCTATCAAAAATAAAAGGTGAGATCTGATTGGTTGCTCTGGGCAACTAAGCCAATTCTACTTTACACCAGTTTGATAAATGACCCCAACAGTCAGCCTCGTGCACACAACCATATTTTTTTTCTGCATCCGATCCACATTTTTGGTACATATAGCTTAGTTTGCTCTTCCTCTCATTGGATGCTTAAATGCACATGGAGGTAACAAGCAACAACACAATATGTGCACATGCTCTGCTTTACTGAATGTAGGTGCCTAATGGCATGATATAGGTGTTAAATAGAGTAGGTTCCTGCCTGGAATGAGGTCACCTTGCTGTGGTAGGTGGGCTCAGATGTGTTTTGATCAAAATATATTTACTAAGAACCTCAGTTATTTATGACATCAAAATGTAGTATTAGATAACATATTGTATAACCTTTGCATTTAGTTCTATGAGAGTGCTGTTATATTTTTATTTTCTTCTTTAGTGGTGGCCATGTAGATCCACATATTTATCTATCATATTTTGTAAGATGTTTTTGTCCTTTTTTTGTAATTTTTTATATTTTACTGGCAGTTTTATAACAAAAGTTTCTGTAATTCATTAATAGAGCATATTAGAATAACTCATTATCTTATACTATTTCCTACATTTCATTTTAGCTGTATATAAATTTACTCCTGCAGATTTACTTTGTAAGGTAAGCAGGCTTTTTCACCACACCATTTGTATAGCTGATGATCTGGAACGCTTCATCGATCATACGTAACTGACCTTGAGATCAAGGAAACTAGTGTCTTTAAACAGTTTGGTTTCCATGGATGGAAACATTGTAGAAGCGGATTACAATCAGCATGGGGTAAAACCTGCAGTTATTGTACCTTAAGCACACTTAATGGAAACTCTTTAACTCTTGGTGTCCCTGAACATCAACCTTATGTTTCTGCCTATATCCAGTACTGTATTCTAGTGTTCTAGTTGCTGCGCTGTAAAACCACCTTTATATGTACTGCACAAATGTGATAGATATATGACAAGCAAGTATAATGGAAAATTATATAAATTTTCACTATACACTTAATTTGCTTTAATAGTTTATCTGACAACTATGCCCCCCCCCCCTCCAATAAACATGCATGCCAGAAATGGTCAATCATACATGTTTATTTCACTAGCACTGTTTTCTTTGGGCATGTTCACATTCAGCAGACATCAATGGACAGTTCAGCTACCCTCACACACATTAATGGGGTTTTCCAGGGAAATATATTTACGACTTATCCTCAGGATAAGTCATCAGCATCAGATCCACGGGGGTGCAACATCCGGGACCCCAGCCGATCAGCTATTAGAAGAGGCCTTGAGCGCCTCAGCCTCTTCCTAGCCCAGTGACATCACTGTACATTGGTCACATGGCCTGCTTGCAGCTCAGCCCCATTCAAGCTGCAATACCAAGCACTGTCACTATACTATGTATGGCGCTGTCCTTGGAAAGCTGCCGGGAGCCTGCATCACTCACCAGAGCATCAGTGAGTGCAGCCGCTTTCTGATACAGCCGATTGGTGGGGATGCCGGAACTTAGACCCCCGCTGATATGATAAGGAGGACCTATCCAGAGGATGTCATAATTATCTTTTTTAGGATAACCCCTTTAAATCAGTTTTATAAAAAAAAATCACCCCAGTCAATATATTCTATTAGAGGCTATGTACATCAAAGGGTCTTTTTTGGCCTTGCAAACTGTGTTACTTTTCTTTCTGCTGTCATTTGTTCCCAGCTGACCCAGCTTTTTCTCCAACTTGGGGGGGAGATTCCTGCTCCTACCACACTCAACATCAGGTCATTGAGCATCACCGCAGCCACTGCACCAGTCTCATCAGCAGGTCATTTTCTGCAGGGGGGGAGACTCTAGCAGCCGTCCTTGTCACAAGCTGTCCAACTAGTTCAGCCCACCCTCCTTCAGGATTGCAGTGAAGGAGAGTCACTCTCCTCCTATGCTGTGTGGGCTAGTATCACAATATTCAGCTATTATGTGGTTACTGCACCCATGGTGACCGCTGCTCCTAGTCCCCTGCTCATACTTGCATGGGGGAGACTCCTTCTACTTCAGCTCTCATCCAGCTTTCTCACTGTGTCAGGGTGACTCTCTAGTTTTGCAAGCTCAGCAGGAGACAGGTGACATACTATACCACATGTCCAACCGATTCTTATATTAGGTATGTGCCAACTTCGTCACCACTCACCATCACAAAGGGGATGGCAGTCTCCTTCCTTGCTCATCATGAAGAGCAGAGTGACAGTGCTGCTTATCTATTTAGGGAAGGGGAGCTTTGCTTACCCTTTACACCTAAAATTATCAAACACTGTATCTAAAATAAAAAAGAAACAACTTTGCAACTTTTTAAATAGTCTTGATGATCCATGTCTCCATGGTAACAGACTACAATCAGTGCATCACTTTGATTGTTTTTTATTGCTGAAATCTTGATATACTATTTTGACCTTACTCTGGGTTAAAGGGGTTTTGCACGTTGGGGGAGGGGGTTGGGCAGATCTGAGAAGGGAAGCATACTTTCCTGCTTTCCGGTGCTGGTTCCCTGCACCTCCGCTCTTTGACCTCGCTGCTCCATTCAGGTCCCTAGAAGTAAACTTCTGGTTGGAAGCCGCTGCAGCCAAACACTGGCCACAGCAGCAGAGGTGGACTGGGAACTTAAAGTGGCCCTGGAAAAAAAAAACTACAAGTACAGTAACCCCATGTTGTAGGGGGGTCCAAATTGACAGAAGGTGGGACAACACAGAGTCAGCAATACCATAACATCCCATCAGAATCGAATACCACAGAGCAGCACTATATATTCCTCCAAAAGCTGTCCCTCTGTAGTGTCCTCATCCTCCAGGAGCAGGGGGCTTGGGAGGTGAGGTGCGGCAATAGCAGTTGAATTCAGGAGGGTTTGTGTGGTTGCTGGCCGGGTACATGAGTACCTGATTCTTACAGCGTTAATTACTGTTGAGAGCTCATTATGTACTTGGCCAGTGTCAGAGAGTAGGGCTTGGGTGGCCCCCTGGGGCACTTGCCCACGAGGAGATTTCTCTGCAAGGTCTATGGCTAATCCGCCCCTGCACAGCGGTAACCTCTTACATCAAGTAAACATTTGTCATGGTTTACATCCAGGGACCTGAGCGGAGAAGCTGAAGCTTCCCTCCACAGGTCAGCAGCCCCTCTCCCCCCCAAACGTGGACAACTCCTTTTGTAATGGAAGTCCTTTCCTTTACATGACAGGTCAATTGTGACACATCGCGGTCTGCAGAAAGTTTAGTTGAAGAGGCCTTTTCTAAAGCTTTATGTTAGTGTCAATGACAAAACCCTGAATGATCAGTTACTTTATTGCTTTTTAGTAATTTAAAGGGGTTCTCCGGGAATTAAGAAAATGAAAAAACTTAAATATTACTTTATTAAAAATATATTCCCAAATACCTTACATTAGTTATAATGGCTCGTTTTGTCTAGGGAGTAATGATTAGGAGAAACAAAATGGCCGCCGTCCTATTAGTACACACAGAACCTGTCCTAATCACACAGGAGGACAAGTTACTTCACATCACTGAGGTAAAGAGCTGCCTCATCCTCCTTTCTGCTCTACCTGTCAGGGATTATGATCCTGAATACAGATGGTAAGATCTTTAGCTGAATCTCTGTAGGAATGGAGTTCATGAGTAGATGTGGTAATGAGCAGCAGCTCTTGTATGAAGTCTCCATTACCACAGTCTGTCCTGTCCGTCCTCTCTGTACTTCATGTCTCCTCATTCCTACAGAGATTCAGCTGAACATCTTATCATTTGTATTCAGGATCATAATCCCTGACAAGCAGAGCAAAGAGGAGGATGAGGCAGCTCTTTACCTCAGTGTTGTGAAGTAACTTGTCCTCCTGTGTGATTAGGACAGGTTCTGTGTGTACTAATAGCACGGCGGCCATTTTGTTTTTCCTAATCATTGCTCCCCAGACAAAACGAGCCATTATAACTAATGTAAGGTATTTGGTAATATATATTATAATAAAGTAATATTTACATATTTTCATTTTCTTAATTCCCGGAGAACCCCTTTAACAGCCGTATTTTTCCAGTTTACATCTTTTTATTCTCTGACACTAAAATAACATATTAAACTGGGTTCCCTTTAGCATAGATGTTTTTTGCCTTTATTTGTATTTTCTTAAGACCCTTAAGACCTCTGTGGAATATTCACACTTCATATTGTTTTTATTCTGCAGTTCTCCACTGTCTACTAGATTACATGATCTTTTGGCTGCAATTTTGTTGTAGATTTAGGACCTCTGTCAAAAGACAGTTGTGGTTAAGGACTAGGTGAATTTCTCAGATTCTGGGCATTTAGTGGTAAACACATAGAAGTATTTGTATATTCAGCGCTTACCTTACCTTTCATTAAAAGCACTTTACTGGGCTCCTGCTGGGGAAATGCATTCATATGTACATAATATAGTCTTAAGGGCCCTTTACTGTACATGGGCAGAGAATCTGCCAGATAATCGCTAATGAGTGTTCACAGGAATGCTCGAGGATTACCCGATGAATGAGAGAAATCCTCATTTATTGGGTAACAGACCATTTGTGTGGACACAGAAATCCTCATTTGCCGGCAGCAGGTCCTGCTGTGTAACCATGCTCTGCTGCCGGCAAACGAGTCTGTATGGGGAAGAGCGATGGCATTAACAATCGCTCCTCCCCGTACTGTGAAGGAGATCGCTGCATGTAAATGCAGCAGTCTCCTCCGCTGATTAGCAGACAATTGTGGAGAAGGAACACTTCCCGACAGTCACAGGCTGAATTGTCCTGTCTAAAGGGACCTTTAGTAATATGTCCCCCATAGTTATTCCACATCCATTTATACAACAGGAGAGAATATCTACGTGCAAAAACTGCTTTGCAAAAAGTGTGATATCTTCTTGGGGACTAGTCAAAAGAAAGACCCTTAAGGACACAAAAACATCAATACAATACAACTTTTCAATACAACTTTTGTTCCAAGTGGGTGACCATTAAGAATATTTTACTGGTGAAACATTGGATGGTGCTATTGGCAGATATGGATCTGACAAAATCCGCCAGATTATCACACAAATTATTTGGCACAAATCTAAGAAGTTAGATGATATTTTTGATTCTCGCAATAATGTGCCTCCTGCTTCTGGCTCTTCCTTTGGTACTAAAGGCCCTAGATGAGAGTACTTTTAATGTAGCAACTGTGTCACTTGCAAATTTATGGTGAAAGCAGATGTTTTTACTGTGATGGCAGAAGAAAATTTAAGACACCACTGAAGGGGTGTTTCATGGTGTTGGTTAATCTGCTGTTGGCTGTCTGCTATTGCATCTCTGTAACTGTGTCTGTGGAATGCTGGTTCCAAATGTATGTTAAAGGAGTTGTCTCACTTCAGCAAATGACATTTAGAGAAAGTTAATACGAGCCACGTAGGGGTTGTTCACATATCAGTTATTTGATCAGTTATTTCCATCAGTTATTGTGAGCCAAAGCCAGGTGTGGGTCAAAAACACTGAACCGGTGCAGATCTTTTCATTATACCTGATCTCTGTTTAGTGTCCACTCCTGGTTTTGGCTCACAATAACTGATGGAAATAACTGAGCAAATAACTGATATGTGAACAACCCCTTACTAATGTATTGTGACTGTCCAAATTGCATCCTTTGCTGGCTTCATTCATTTTTCCATCATATCATACACTGCTCGTATTCAGGGGTTATAACCAGCCTTTTATCCAGTAGTGGTGGCCGTGCTATCACAATATAGGAAAAGGCGGCGGACTCTCTGATGGCCAGGACCGATGGGAATATGCATAGGCATGCATGAGCAGGAGCTCCTATCCCAGCCATCTTGTATCTATATAATGCGATGGGAAAATGAATCAAGCCAGCAAAGGAAGCAATATGGATAATAATGCATTAGTAAGTGGCTTGCAAAAACAGGAACAGCCCTACAAATATGCACGTTTAACTCTACTATGAACCATCCAATTTACTGTACAATGACATTTTAATGCTTTTTTTTTTTAACATAAATTGAAACATTCCATATGGTAACCTAAATGGTTTCCTATTATGCCTATCCCGCATCCATAGCAAGCACTATGCCAATGTAACTAATTCTTTAGATGTTCTATCATGCTAGTCCCTGCAAAGCTGTTCTGTCCCATTAGTCTGACTTCGTACCGACTTCTGCCCGATTCCTGACTCTGATCCTCTGCTGCCTGAACTGATCTGCGCCTGATTACTGTATTGACCATTTACTGCCTGCCCTAGCCTCGGACCTGTTTCACAGACTCATACAAAGTCTGCCTGCCCTGACCTCAGCCTAAGGCCTCTTTCACACGAACGTTGTTTTTGCGGACTCCGATCATGTGAAAAATGCGGACCCATTCATTTCTATGTGTCTGCAAAAAATGCGGACAGCACACCGTGTGCTGTCCACATCCGTATGTCCGTTCCGTAGCCCGCAAAAAAAATAGAACATGTCCTATTCTTGTCCGTATTACAGACAAGAATAGTACTGTTCTATTAGGGGCCAGCTGTTCCGTTCCGCAAAATACGGAATGCACACGGATGCCATCCGTTGTTTTTGCGGCTCCGCAATTTGCAGGCAGCAAAACACAACGTTCGTGTGAAAGAGGCTTAGGCTACTTTCACACTAATGTTTACATTTTCTGGTATTGAGATCCGTCATAGGCAGATGGTTGTGTTATCAGTAACAGAAACATTTTTGCTGAACCCTGCCTGATCCAGCAAAAATGCTAGTGTGAAAGTAGCCTTAGTTTTGCTTCTTCCCTTGTTGCCCCTCACAAGTAATGAAGCTTATCTGGCACCTCAGGAGCTTCATCCCTGTACTGCATATGCTCCAAACACAGTGACGATCATGCTGCTGCCAGACCATGTCAGTCAAAGAGGTGGGGGCATGCATGTAAAGATTGAGTGGTGCAATGAGGTGCAATGGCAATGCCCTTGTTGCACCCAGGGACTAATTTACATAAGATTAAAAAGCTGTTTTCTCTGAAAAAGGACCACAGAGCAACATGGCGGCAAGAACATTAGATTCAGCTGGCAAGGGCTCATCGGACATATAAGCTGGTTTTAATAGGATGAATTTGACAACAGATTTCCTTTAATTATAGAAAAAGCAAAGATATAAATGTATAAATTACATAAGTTTTACTGAATGTTTTCCCACAAAACTATCAATCTGTTCAGCTCCTCCTGTTCTATAACATGTTGCCTGCAGATTGCATTGCATTTTGTGATGACAAGTGCTCTTTAAAAGATCTGCTTGAATGTGTTAGATACCACAGATCACCTTTGGAGGTCTTATGCAATTAAAGTTTCTTTGGGGGGATTTTGATATTATTGGCCTGTCCGCAAGATAGGTCATCGATATGAGATTGGCAGGGGTCCAGCTCCCAGCACCCAAACTGATGAGCTGTTTAAGGAAGCTTCGGCCTTCTCACAGCTCACCATGTGTGGCACTCTCCACTGGATTGCAGCTGTGCTTGGTATCTCAGCCCCATTCACTTGAGGTGGAGGTGCTGGGAGTTGGACAACCCACCAATGTGATATTGATGACCTATCCTGAGGATTGGCCATCAATATTAAAATCCCGCCATA
The DNA here is from genome assembly GCA_900303285.1 of Rhinella marina. Taxonomy (NCBI): domain Eukaryota; kingdom Metazoa; phylum Chordata; class Amphibia; order Anura; family Bufonidae; genus Rhinella; species Rhinella marina. The sequence continues at coordinate 29,757 of ONZH01016989.1, forward strand.
ATGTTATTTCAGATTGGATTGTCCTCAGCTCTGCATTAAAAGATGGAGAAGATGGAAAATTGTTCTCATGCTACCAATATAAATTCTGGCTATTTCTTGCAATGGGGTTGTCTCTTTAATTACTGTTGACATGCCATAATTGTCAAAATCATAACTGTCATGGTCAAATCAGGGACATTTGTATGTAGTTCAGATAATGATGAAATCCCATGATCGTATACTGTATATGCAAAAATTATTATTACAATTTGCCATTTATGGTTGAATCTCTAGACATAAAGCCAGTCTAGACCTACGAAATAATGCTCGGCCTGCAACAGAATCCCTTTACATTCTCCAGACTGTGTTCAAACCTTCATGTTTTCCATGGCCGACACGGCTGTGTGGATTTTCCAGGATGTCTGTCGTTGCTAAGCAGGGAATAAAAGCTGTGGCTATTGACTTATTCATTGTAATGCAGGTTGCACTATGAGCCTATCATTTACTATACAGTTATTCTATTTCACAGCAATTCTATTCAGATGTATTCTAATTAATGCTTGATAATAACCAATTAAACCTCACTACATAACAAATACATTTTAACGGCTCAATCCAAATCCGATTAGGCATTCCTCTTGTCATTTTGAAGCTGGAGAAGAGAAGCGAGCGGCGTCGGCCAGTGACACATTTCCATACACCGGGTCACCTGATCAGCCTGTTTTGGAAGGGAAACATGATGAAGCACCAGTTTTGCAGTATAAATAGCTTGTGTATGCCATCAGGGGATCTACTGACACAGTGTGGTATCAGCAAAAGGGAAATGTATTTCGCATCTAGTTCATACAGCCTGCAGGAATTAACCTTTAAAGTCCCAGCAGATTTAAAGAGATAATATGTGCTTTATATGGAAATGCACTGTCATATGGATAATATTCAGTTGTTATTATTTTTTTATTGGCACATTATGGGAGGCACTATAGGGGAGAGAGCGGCACTATGGGACATTATTTGGGGGCACTATGGGGGAGTGGAGCACTATTGGGGTATTTGGTGGGACTAAGAAGGGGGATTTTTTACTGGCACATTATGGGGCACTAAAAAGGGGCATTTTTTACTGGCACATTATGGGGTGGAGGAGCACTATAGGGGCATCCGCTGGGGGCAGTAAGAAGGGGTATTTTTTACTGGCATATTATGGGAGGACTATGGGGAAGGGCAGAGGAGCACTATTGGGGCATTTACTGAGGCACTCTATAGGGATATTTTATGCTGGCATACATTATGGGGACATTAGCTCAACTGCGGGCACTAAGCGGGGTTACTTCTGGTACTGTACTATTAAAAGGAGAATTATTACTACTAGGGGGCATTATGGTGAGCTTTACTACTACTGGGGGCCTATGGGGAACATGATTAATAGTATGGGCACTATTTGGGCATTATTACTACTAAGTGTGCTCTGGCAGACAATTATTTCTATTGGTGGGATTTTTGGGAGAACTGTTACTTTGGGGGCTTCCTGGCACAGTATCATCTTAGCACAATTATTTTTGGGGGACATTATCTTTATACTAGTAGAGTCTGGGCACAGTTATTTTTTAGAGCACTGTGTGCCAATAATTGTTGAAGGGGGCACTATCTGTGTGGTAGTAGTATTTTCAGGGGGACAGTTTCTGCAGTATATTATTTGGGAGCACAGTATTGGGAGTGGCAGGAAAGGATGTTCAGAAGATGTGAAGATGATGGGAAACTAATGTGTGTTTGTCAATCTCTGCAGAGACGAGAGATGGACGAAAAATCATCATGGCTGTCTGGTCTGAATGGAGACGATGAGGAAAGAGAACGTCTACAACAAAGGTGACATCACTGGATGTAAGAGGTATGTGGCGCTATGTAGGAGAGGAGATGCTCTGGCTCCTCCCCCTGCCATTTGCAGAAGGATGATTCAGAGCTGGGTGAGGACGGCTAAGGGGGGCAGCAGGCCACGGGCAGGTGGCGGATGGTGGGGGGAATCACAGGCCTTGAGCAGGATCTGGGGAGGGAGGAGAGTGGAGGAGCTTCCTGGCTGTAGCCTGCTGTTGTATATTGTATAATGTGAAGCAGGCAGTGCCGCCAGGACAGGCCCTCCCCTCTTCATATGATGTGTAGAGACAGGCCTCAACAATATAATTTCAGCTGTATAGTGTTTGTTGGGAGTGGCCTATAATATGTAGGAGGAACTTATAATAATGGGCGTGGCTAAAAATGGGCATGCCGCATTTTAGGTTTTCGGACCCCCCTAGACAAAATTCCTGGGTGCTCCCCTGATCATCAGTTTCAGATTGGTGGCGATCCGACGCCTGGCTCCCCTGCTGTCTGGAGGGGCCAAAGCGCTTGGGTGATCGATGCAGACTCTTCCCTGCCCTGTGACGTCACAACCATCAGTCACATTGGCTTTGTGCAGCTCCGTCCTATTCAAGGTAATGAGATTGAGCTGTAATACGGAGCACAGCCGCTTTATAATGTACTACGTTGTGCTCGGTATGCTGTGATGAGGCTGCAGTGCTTGTCCAAACGCTGCAGCCTCTTCAAACAGCTAATTGGCAGAGGGGCCTCATGATCTGATATTTATGATTGGTCCTGAGGATAGGTCATGACCATTGAATTCCTGGAAAACCTTTTTTAGAGCAGTGGTTTCACACCTTTGTTTTAATTATAGCCATACTCATTAGGTAACTGTTAGCAGATCATACTGATTTAGACTTCTTTTACTGACACTCTTAAGCTAGCTATAAATATTAGATAGCTAATGAATGCCAGAAATCTCCCTGACTCACCTAAACATGCAAGATTAGGGCTGTATTACATTGCTTGATTTTTGTGCAGAGCGAGCACCGATGGATGGTAATGGATGCCGTGTCCATAAAATGGCTGCTGATGGAGGGTCATGTGGCCAGATATGTCACTCAGTCTCCCCCATTGAAGTACACTGCACCTGCCATCTTCACATGCACTGTTTAGCGCAGGTGCAGTGTGTTTGAATAGATAAGGCAGAGTGATGTGTCTGGTCACGTGACCCTCCAGTTGTGGCCATCTTACAGACAGGATTTATATGCAGACAGCACAGAAAATTTGGGGATAAATGGACATGACTTATTAATTATAGCAAGTGACACAGAATATAATAATACAGGTTATATTAGTAAGTGCTGTATAGTGATCTTACCTACACATTGGTCACAAGTAGCCAGAAAGTGTCCAGCTCCAATGGTTGGAGCCCATCAGAGTGAGAAACTTTCTTACAGAGCAGCTTTCCTTTCCAGCTCATAGAAAGCTAAGAGTCTTCTGTCAAAGTTTTATTTCGGCCGACTCTCAGCATGTTTGCCGTGCTGCTGCTGGACCTATATTATAGTGAATGGGGCCGGAGCAGTCCTCCGACAGAACACGTGCATTAACGGCAGCACTGATCCGGCAAGCTGTTCACCCGTCAGAACAGCCTGCTGGAGAAGGATGCCGCTAATGTAAAAGTAGCCTAATCCAGTAATAACAGTTTAGAAAGCATTTCACAAAATATGGTACTGCTATGAATGAGGCACGTACAGATATCACCGGCTCTGCATACATTTCTTCTAAGCAATTGATGCTACAACATGCACAAAACAATGCATCTGCTCTGCTCTACGTTCCTGTGGGTGTAATAACCTGGTATATTATAATTAGAATTTTCCCGCCAGTTTATGGGTGTAATAATTCTTTTAATTTAGTGCTTTCAAGCACTTGTGTATGAAATGTATACGCTCATTGTAACATATCATAATTATACGCAGGCACAGTAGCTATGAGAAAAAAGAATCACACCCTAAAAGATTATGGTCTTTCATATTGCAGGTTTTACGTCTCTTTCAGCCAGTCGTGCTGTGCAAAAATGCTGTTGCTGTAAAAGATGACTCATCTAAATGAGCGACTCTGCTGATCAGCGCGCTGGAGGGATCTGCTCAGTGGAAGACTAGCTCATTGTTTGCCAGAGATGCTCATGTTAAGTGGGCCTGTGATCCATAATTTAGCAGTTTCTTACAGGCCCAGGTCCAGTGAGACTGGATACACGTTGCAGAAATACACCATCGCAGCTATCTGGTTGCACACAGTGTTCAGCCATGCAAAGTGACACTTTCATAAAAACAGATCAGATTTCCCTTTCTCCTTGCTACTGTATTTCCGAGACGAACTGACTGATTGCATTGTGTTACCTATCAGCCATTCTGGATACAGACAATCCCTCATTGTGTGCTGTTATAGTCATGGACTTTCTGCTTCAGCAAGCTTCTAATTAAGCCATTTACTATAGAGGACCACTTTGCTGAAAACCGTGTCCAAAGGCAATCATAGGCTTCTGAAATATCCCATGTGATGTCATTTTAGTTAATCGTGCTGTTTTTGTACAATAGAGCCTCTACAGGAATGCTATCATGAGCCAGTGGCTCCTGTCGACTGTGTCATTTTTCTCTTTGAAAACTGTAATGTTACATGGATTTAGAGCTCATGCATATGAACGTGTGCTGGCTGGGCCCGTGCTGCGGACCGCAAATTGCCTCCATACGCGGATGTAGGATGGGGTCCTCAATCCGACCATCCGCACCTTAAAAATGTAGTGCATGCACTACTACTAAAGCGAATTGGTCGGCATCCTTGATGCGGTGCACAAAAAGCCGGGGCCCATATATTGCAGATACGCTGTTTGCGAGCCGCAATACGGGCCGGGCTGGCACACGTTCGTGTGCATGAGCCCTTACATAGAATGCATAAAAGCTAAAGAGCCTGGGTGTAGGCTGAGCTGTAGAGCCTGGTGCTCAACTTTAGGCCTTATTCACATGGCCGTTGTGGACCGCTTCCCGTATTGTGGCCCACAAACAGTGCTTCCGTGGGTTTTCTGTCCGTGCATGCACTACTTGTTGTCGGTGAGGACTGTCGGATGCGGATCATGGACCCCATTCAAAGGAATATAATATGCATACGGTGGGCACATGGTTGATGCCCATACATTGCGGACCGCAATTTGTGGTCCGCAGCACAGGCACAGGCCAACAACAGCCATGTGCATGAGGCCTAAAGGGAACCTGCTATCAACTGCCCTCATTGAAGGTAGAATAAAGTAGTGACAGACACCCTGATTTCAGTTCTCTGTCACCCATCAGCTAATATTAAAAGGGTTATCCCATGAATTTAAAACTCTTTTTAAAACTCTTTTACTTACATATCTGGAGGACTTGCTTGCCTTTCCGTGGATGGGCATCAGCTCATCAAGCACCATCTTTAAGGATACATTGCAATTAGTTCTTTTGTCACCTGCAAAGTTATTGGGACACTACTGAGAATGTTAGCCTACCCCTGAATGCTGGCGAAGGTGGACCAAAAGCAGTAACAGAAGAGGGAGCTACCAGATGGGAAAATGCAATGTGTATTGCAATAATACTTCATTTGAAATGCCGCATCTCTGACTCGTCCCCTTTATAGTGAATGGGGCCGGAGCGGACTTCCAGCGGCACAAGTGTGCCAGGATTAGTACAGATCTGGCAGGCTGTTCCCCTGCCGGAACAGCCTGCAGGACAATCCTAACGCTAATGTGAAAGAAGCCTAAGATGTAGGTACGCAGCCTGACCACAGGTGATGGGCCATACGTTTGTGTAGCTGCTGTTTTGTTTTATGTTAAAGGGGTTCTCCAGGAAAGCAAAAAAAAAATGTTAAATTGAAAATATTTAAAAACATATTATTATAAATAAACTCTTAAATTCCTTTAATTAGTTATAATAGCTCATTTTGTCTAGGGGACAATCAGTGGAGGAATTAAAATGGCCACTATCAGATTTCTGGACATGGAATCCGTCCTCCTAATGACACTGCAGGACGGCCTGTATAAGAAAGCAGAGCACAGAGTAGGAGCCCTTTGCAAGCTGCTTTCTCTGCCTGTATGAGGATTGTGAAGCAAGAAATTATGTGCAGATCACAGCTGAGATAAGCGCTTACCTGTTTGTCTGCCTCAGAAGGGAGCTAAAGCCACCTCACCTCGATCACACAAGCTGAAGGGTTTTCTAATGACACTCCTCCCCCACAGCAGAGTGCATCACAGCTGAGCACTTATCTCTGCTGTTATCTGCACATAATATTGTGCTTCACAGTGTTGATGCAGGCAGAGACCAGAGTTTACATAGGGCTTCTGCTCTGTGTTCTGCATTCTCAGACAGGACGTCCCGCAGTGTCATTAGCAGGACAGATTCCATGTCAAGGAATCTGACAGCAGCCTTTTTAATTCCTTCACTGGTTGTCCCCTAGAAAAAATTATTGATAATAACATGTTTTTTTAGTATTTTCATTTTTTTCTTTCCCAGAAAACTTTCTCCTTTAAATTGGTACAACCAAGCTTGAATACAGGTAGAGATGTGCTCTTACTACTGATTTACCATGACCTATATGAATTACATATGCCAAAAAACGGCTTGCATGCTTTGCATCACCTTTAACTGTTTTACATACTTTTCTAAGCTTTCCCTTCAAGGGAGGCGTGGCTTCACAGGAAAGGCACATGGCTTTGCTGTAAAGGGGACATGCCTAAACGGACCTCTGAGTGACAAAAATTCATCAAATCATTTTTGGAATGAAACTAAGCCAACTTATATAGGTGGCATAAACTTAGGTTTAGCTTCCTGGGCACATGGACACATTTTTTTTTTGGCTCATGGATGGAATTCAAGCAGAATTTATGATGCTCTAAAGTTATAAATGTCCCTGCTCCAGAATTGTAAATTTGTCTAATATTAAATGATTCGTATTCTTAGACAGTGTTAAGTGCACCACAATTAGTAAATCTGCGCCAAGGTGTCTGGTATTGCAGCTCTCGTTGATAGGGCTAAGCTGCAATACCAGACACAGCCTTCATAGGTAGATAGGTCACATAGGTGGATATTACAGATGTGTGTATAAAAAGATCTGTGCTCTCTGCCCAATTAATACATTCTGAAGTAATGTGCCAAAATTTTGAATAAAGAGCACAATTATCATGCAATAATTATCAATAGTTGTGTGATGTCTAAGACATTTTTATTAAAATTCCATGGGGCTTTTGTGATAAATTTCTTGATTTTGAAATGTGTTAAAACTAACTCTATGCCAAGTCTGTTTTAAATGTATTTCCCCCTTTGCTAAGAAAAATATTATATTATATTAAATGGTTAATATCATGCCATGCCACTGGCACACCTTAGGGCTCATTCACACGAACGTGCCGTGTTCTGTGGTCTGCAAATTGCGGATCCACAAAACACGGATGCCGCCTGTGTGCGTTCTGCAATTTGTGGAACGGAACGGGCGGCCTATTATAGAAATGCCTATTCTTGTCCGCAAAACAGACAAGAATAGGACATTATCTATAATTTTTGCGGGGCCACGGAACGGAGCAAAGGATGCGGACAACACATGGAGTGCTATCCACATCTTTTGCAGCCCCATTGAAGTGAATGGGTCTGCACTCGAGCAGCAAAAAATGCGGCTCGGATGCGGAACTAAACCACGGTCGTGTGAATGAGCCCTTACACAGATACATACATACTTGCATAAGTACAAAACAGGAAAATTATATATAAATACAATGCCACAATACCATATAGCCATTGGATAAATAGTTCCATAAGATGCTCAGATAAATAGTGCACACAGTGCCAGGATAGTACGACACAGTGACTATTCAATTTCATACAGCACCAATAGAGTACCCACTTAGAGCATACACTGCAGACATAGTATATTTTTTGTCAATGTAGTGCTATACATTGCTCAGAGTACCAGATAATGCCATAATAATAATAAGGTGCACACACGGCTATATTATGCCTACATAGTGCCATATTGTGCCACATGGTATCAATGTGCCAATAGAGAGACATACTATGTCTACACAAACATTGCACACCGTACTGTACTATCCGGATAGTGCCAAATGATGCACAAAGAGTAGCATACTCATCAACACAGTGTCAGTAACACTACATAGGTCTCATTGGCATTACTACTAGCTTTACATACGATTTCTTAGTCCTTAGATTAGAATGGAGAAGGGGCAACCAATGAAGGCCAAGCCTCCTCATACACTATGGCTGCTATAGAGATTGTTACATTCTTGCCCATCACTCTGAGGGTTCTTGCTTCCTGAATTCTCCTTGGACCAGTTAATCGCAAATATGAGCGCACTCTCATCACTATAACTGTGCAGAGGCATTCCTGATTGAGTGTAGACCGCCAGATAATATACTACCCGGCATGGGACACCCGTACCAGGCAAAATCTGTATCAATGTAAAAAGGAGACTGTGCAAATTTGAAACCTGTTAGTGATTGTCACAAAGACATGTATGGGTAGATGTAGGAATGCCACGCTCCTCATGTGAACCTATTGACTGATGTCATAAAAGGGCCTATCCTTCCTGCAACTGGAAGTAGGGTTTCCTTGTAAACGTGCATCAGAGGAGGAAATCATGAGGGGACTGGAGACTAACACAGGCATACACTTTGGAAGGCAACAGTCCTGTGTGAAGATATTGACCACATGGAAAGTGAAACTAGACTATGGAAGCAGGTCTGACTAGAACAGGTATCGTGCTTTTAACCCCTTAGATACCACGGTCAATTGTGACCACGGCATCTGAGTGGTGATATTCCCGGAGCACTCTCTGAGATCGAGGGAGAGATTTGGTTGCTATGGTAGCCTCGGGCTGTCACTGTGACATTCTTATGGAGCCCTGCCTTGCCCTAATAATAGTGAAATCACACTTACCATCCCCTCGCTAGCATCTCCCAGCAGCATAAGGTACATATGGCACATAACATAGCATGTCACATGGCGTATCATACAAGGCACACAAGTGTGTGGAGATATACTGAGGTAGCATGTCATAGTAATCATCACATATAGGTGCATACTGGCACATCCTGCAGAATTTAATCACATAAGAGGTTCAACAGTACAACTTGGTTGATACTGCCTTCATACAAGATCAACGGTGACCCATAGCAATGGACCTGGAAATGTGTTCAAGTGAGAAGGTATATAGAGTGCCTTGCTAAAGTATTCGGCCCCCTGGAACTTTTCAACCTTTTGACACATTTCAGGCTTCAAACAAAAAGATATAACATTTTAAATTTTTGGTCAAGAATCAACAACAAGTGGGTCACAATTGTGAAGTGGAACTAAATTTATTGGATCATTTAAACTTTTTTTGTAATAATAAAACTGAAAAGTGGGGCGTGCAAAATTATTCAGCCCCCTTGCATTAATACTTTGTTGCGCCACCTTTTTCTGCGATTACAGCTACAAGTCGCTTGGGGTATGTCTCTATCAGTTTTGCACATCTAGAGACTGAAATTCTTGCCCATTCTTCCTTGCAAAACAGCTCGAGCTCTTTGAGATTAGATGGAGAGCGTTTGTGAACAGCAGTTTTCAGCTCTTTCACATATTCTCAATTGGATTCAGGTCTGGATTTTCACTGGGCCATTCTAAGACCTGGATACGTTTATTTTTGAACCATTCCATTGTAGATTTGGCTTTATATTTGGGATCATTGTCTTGTTGGAAGATAAATCTCCGTCCTAGTCTCAGGTCTTTTGCAGGCTTCAATAGGTTTTTATCCAGAATGGTCCTGTATTTGGCTCCATCCATCTTCACATCAATTTTAACCATCTTCCCTGTCCCAGCTGATGAAAAGCAGGCCCAAACCATGATGCTGGCACCACCATGTTTGACAGTGGGGATGGTGTGTTCAGGGTGATGAGCTGTGTTGCTTTTATGCCAAACATATAGTTTTGCATTGTTTCCAAAAAGTTGGATTTTGGTTTCATCTGACCAGAGCACTTTCTTCCACATGTTTGGTGTGTCTCCCAGGTGGCTTGTGGCAAACTGTAAACAAGACTTTTTATGGATATCTTTGAGAAATGGCTTTCTTCTTGCCACTCTTCCATAAAGGCCAGATTTGTGAAGTGTTCGACTGATTGTTGTCCTATGGACAGACTCTCCCACCTCAGCTGTAGATCTCTGCAGTTCATCCAGAGTGATCATGGGCCTCTTGGCTGCATCTCTGATCAGTCTTCTCCCTGTTTGAGATGAAAGTTTAGAGGGACGGCTGGGTCTTGGTAGATTTGCAGTGGTCTGATACTCCTTCCATTTCAATATGATCGCTTGCACAGTGCTCCTTGGGATGTTTAAAGCTTGGGAAATCTTTTGGTATCCAAATCCGGCTTTAAACTTCTCAACAGTATCACGGACCTGCCTGGTGTGTTCCTTGGTCGTCATGATGCTCTCTGTGCTTTAAACAGAACCCTGAGACTATGACAGAGCAGGTGCATTTATATGGAGACTTGATTAAACACAGGTGGATTCTATTTATCTTCATCAGTCATTTAGGACAACATTGGATCATTCAGAGATCCTCAATGAACTTCTGGAGTGAGTTTTCTGAACTGAAAGTAAATGGGCCGAATAATTTTGCACGCCCTTTTCAGTTTTATTATTACAAAAAAAGTTTAAATGATCCAATAAATTTCGTTCCACTTCACAATTGTGACCCACTTGTTGTTGATTCTTCACCAAAAATTTAAAATGTTATATCTTTTTGTTTGAAGCCTGAAATGTGGCAAAAGGTTGAAAAGTTCCAGGGGGCCGAATACTTTCGCAAGGCACTGTATTTTCTTGTAAGAGGGGCAGGGGCATTCCCAACCAGCTTAGACCTTCTAATAGGGGACTTAAGTCCCTCTGTGTATACAGGAAATATGCATGTGCAGTTTTAAGTTATTATTGGTATTATTGCACATGCAGGACTTATCATTGATAAGGTTTAATAGGATATTTTGATTATTGGTTCTGAGGTGTGCTCCCAATAAAATTGACTTCTCCTGGACCATAGGGACCCTATTTTGTTAGGGGTCTATTATTAGGGGTCCATTATTATTCCCCACCGGAGGAACCTTTGGTACTCTGGTGGGCCAGTCCTACCTTGTCCTTTATGGAGGGATAGCGTTAATAGTGTACAGTATTTTAATGTGAATATTCAACCTGCTGTTGTGTGAGACAAGTGGGACTGTTGCTCAATACACATACTGATGGAAACTCTGATGAAGATTGCAGAGGCCATAACGATCACTGATCTCCATGGTAACCACAGAAAAATCTCATAGTTCGTCCTAATATGCTAATTAGTGAAAGCACCATATATCAAACAATCATTCTCCTGTAAGGCATCTCCACTCCTGATGAATACATTAGACACAGCAGGACAATGCTTAGAAGAGCAAATGCGTTTTTAGGTCTTTTTTTTAACCGTACAATTTGTAGCATTTACTGAATGAAATCTTTATGACGACTAGATACAGCATGTCTGGTGCTTCTGCTCACATTCTTTTCACTGCTCTATACAATATGCATCACCCTTGCAAACTGCGCAAAAATGTGTTCAGCCCAATGTCAATGGAAGACATTGCAGATTATCTATTAATCAGGTTCCTGGGAACTGAAAGGAGCAGAAATTATTTTATTACAGCTCTTACGGTATACAGGCTGCCTTCTCTTTCTGAATGAGATGACTGAATATAATCATGCTGCAAAGCTCTATGTAGGTCTGGAAATAGCAGGGCTTATTTTAATGGGATTTCTGGCTCTGGGCCCCAGCTGCTCTGCACAAACCTGCTTTCCGTGAGCTAGCCGTGTGCATGTGTGTGTTCCCTCTCCAGTAATGAGTCTATTTCCAAACATGGGGAAAAACTGGAAAGCACATTTGTTCTGAGACAGCTACAACCCTTGTCTTTTACACAAGCAAGAGGAGGGGGTGGTTGAAGGAAACCTGTCTATTTGCATTTATAAATTATGTATAGGGCCGAGATATCAAAAAACCTAGTGGTGTCCTTTTAGGTTGAAGTCAGTCTAATGAAACCAGGACAGGAAAAAGAACTGATATGCAATAGAATTTTTTTTTTAATGGCCCTGAAATCCTTCTTCCGCATAATTTACAATAGCCTGTGTAGTCTGTTCCTGTAAGCACAATGTGACAGCTAGTGAGGTGGCTATATAGTATGCTGTAATCAGATAATATAGCCCAAGGTCACCTTTCATCAGGGGCATTGCAAGGGTATCAAAAAATCCGGGGCCCAAGTTTTAATGCATATGTGCCGAATTCCCAAGCCAACTTCCCCCAACCCCCAGTGTTAATGGCATATTTGAATAGACATTACATTCAAGAGTATATATATCCGGTGATGGCTCCTCATATTTCTTTTCAGATGTTCTACATTCGGCCCAGATTACCATGCTGACTTCTTTCAGCCATGTCTTGTCTCTGAAGAGTTTGCCACATAGACATCTTAGAGTCCTCACTTTTCTATCATCCTCCCCTCCTGGTGTCCAAAAAGTGTTATCCCAAAAGTGCCACCAATTGTAATCCTCTCCCAAAGTGCTCTCATTATTAATAGTGACCCACTAAAGTGATAATGCTCCCTGAGAGTTCCCCTTTAGTAGCAGTGCCCTCCATGTTGTGCCCAATAATAATGCCCCATCATGCCCTCAGTAGTGATAAAGCTCCTCTTAAGTGCCCTTAATGGTAATAAGACCCCATAAACTTCTCTCAGTAGTAATAAGCCCCATAAAGTGTTCCCAGTAGTAATACATCCACCTCATAAAGTACTCCAATAGTAATAAGGCCCCTCTATATTATAGTTATATTGTGCCCCTCTGTATTATAGTTGTAATATGCCCCTCTACATTTTAGTTATAATGTGCCCCTCTATATTATAGTTATAAACTGCCACTCTATATTGCTGTATAGCCATAACATGCCCCTCTACATTACTGTATAATTATGATATGCTCATCTATATTACTGTAGTTATAATGTGCCCCTTTATATTGTAGTTATAATGTGCACTTTTATATTTTAGTTAGAATGTGCCCCTCCATATTACTGTAAAGTTATAATGTGCCCCTCTATATTGTAGTTATAATATGTCCCTCTATATTAATGTATAGTTCTGATGTGCCCCTCTATATTAATGTATAGGTATAATGTGCCCCTCAGTATTAATGTATAGGTATAATGTGCCCCTCAATATTAATGTATAGGTATAATGTGCCCCTCTATATTAATGTATAGTTACAATGTGCCCCTCTGTATTATTGTATAGTAATAATATGCCACTATTTAATATTGTTTAGGAATAATGTGCCCTCTATATTACTGTATAATTATAATTTGCCCCTCTATATTACTGTATAGTTATAATTTGCCCCTCTATATTACTGTATAGTTATAATTTGCCCCTCTATATTACTGTATAGTTATACTGCGCCCCTATGGATTATTGCATAGTAATAATGTGCCCCTCTATATTAATGTATAGTTACAATGTGCCCCTCTGTATTATTGTATAGTAATAATGTGCACCTCTATATTATTGTATAGGCCACCTTTGTGGCCTGACTTGATGACTTCATCTCGCCGCTTGATAATCTTCGGATTTGCCTGTGCTATACCACTGTCTCATAGGCCTCAGGCCTAGTTGGTCTTGGCCTAAGAGAGTAAACTATTGGTTCCCATGTCCCACCATACTATTCAACTGTACAGCCGTTCTGAGGACGGCAATACACTTATATCTGCGATTGAAGATCCCGCATAAAATCTTGTGCACGGAGACATATGGACGACATACTCAGCCTCTTTGTGTTCAAATGGATACATTTTTTTTTACCGGATTAACCCATGAAAGTTCTCACTATTATTCTCGGATGCTGCAATCAGTGATGAAAGTGGCATCTGAGTTGTTCCCCGTCATTGTGCCTGCTACTTACAAAGAAGTGAGAATTTAGGTTAACTGCTGGAGAACCCCCTTAAGGATAAAAATACAGTCAATAGTCTGCTGGTGGACCACAGACAAGCTACTGTGAATATGAATTAAAGAGGCTGTGCAATAAAATACTTTTTCACTCCAAAGTTTATTTACATCTACTACTCTAGCTCTTTGTTTTGTTTTTTTTAATTTACCTCATTTGCAGTTTTCTCTTATCCCCCGTGCTTGAATCCTACCTCCTGGTTTGTTACGTATCTGCTGTCCCATCTTGCTATATAGAAAAGGCAGCGCCTGTACTTGTGAAATAAAGACTGGAGAGTATTTTATCCATAATTAACCCAGTAGTTGCACTTGCAATGTTTTGACTATACATGAGCTTCTTTCAAAAAAGGGCTGATCTATATCCAAAATGTTGCAGCTGTTTCTTTTTACTATTTGGACTGTTTTTGTGGAGGTGATTTGGACTTGAACCAGACCTGTCCATTTCTGTATTGGAAGTGCTGTACAAACTTCTTTTTTACCATCGTGCCTAGGGCAGTGAGATGTGTCCTGAGATCAGCCAAGACATGTGACACTAACCACACTCATTGTTCTTGCCAATGACGCTTGTGCGTCCTACATTATATGGCTCCAATGCAGGACGTAACCTGCAGGAACTGAATACCAAAACATTTGCCATAGGGTTCAATTGACAGCTAATAACTTTACAATAAGGCCTGTTTCACATCTGTGTTTAAGCAGATCAGGCAGCCTGATGCGGACCCAAATGCACGGAATGGCCAGGCAATGGCCGTGTGCATGAGGCCTTAGTGTGCACCTTAGCATGTCATGTGAACAAAGAGGCAGATAAATGGCAGAGCTTTTCTATACCATATTTTCCAAATACTTACTGCTCGCCAGCAAGAAATAAAATCCAGAAAGAAAGCGAGATTTAGTGTTAAATCCCTAATCCGGCAATGATTTCTTGTATCTGGAGAAAAAATATCCAGCTGAGGCTGCTTTTACATCAGCGTTATCTATTTCCATTCTTCCACTCCATTATAAGAGCAAAATATGAAAATAATGGCAGTGCTGGATTCGACACATAACTGAAAGGAATGGCGCCAAACAGATCCTATTTACTATGATGGGATCCATTACTTTTCCATTAAAGGGGTTATCCGGGATTTTGATACTGATGACCTATCCTCAGGATAGGTCATCAATATCTGATCGTAGAGGCCCGATAACCGTGAACTCCGCTGAGAAGACACCACCTTCTCCGTGCTTACCAAGCTCAGCACCATACATTGTATAGCAGCTGTGCTTGGTATCGCGCTCAGCCCCATTAAAGTGAATGAGGCTGAGCGTTATACCAAGCATAGCCGCTTTACAATGTATGGAGCTATCCTGGTGAAGCTGGTTAAATGGACAGGTCCTATTTCGCAGGAAATGGAATTAAAGATGTTCACTGATTTACCTGATTATTGTAGCAATGAAGTAGATATTAAGTGTATATTTTTCATTTATAGGTGTCTAAAACATTCACCCCAATGGCCGGGCACGTCATATAGATTATACTCACCCCACTTCCAGGCACCCGTGTTGCTCCTGATCCCCTCAGGGCCGACGCTGCATCTCCATCGATCAAAACATCTGGTGACGGGGGAGCAGCTAATAGCAGGCTGTGACGGTGACAAACCTACCTCCCCACCCACGATGCTAGGGAGGTTCATCCCCTCCCTGCCTGCTATTGGATGCTCCCCCCGTCGCCAGATGTTTTGAACCGCGCGACAGGGAGATGGAGCGGCCGCCGTGCGGGGATCAGGAGCGACGTGGGTACAGGGGGGTGGGGCAATTATAATCTATATGAGGGGCCTGGGCATTAGGGAGAATGTGTTAGACTTTGGATAATCCCTTTAATCTGTAGCCGATAATATACAAAATCATCTAAAGACAATGGTAGGAGCCCACTGCACATTTCAATATGTTTTTGTAGACACATAGCACCCAGGAGACTGCAGTCACAATACCCTCCTGTCTATTGAATATTACTGTGCAGAATTTCTAGAAGGTGCCATTAATCATTGTGTGATTCAGGAGAATATCTCCAGTGTGTCGGAGAAGCAGAGCTGTCATATTTATTATCTCCTCCAGTCTGTGCGGAATAGAGGCTGCTATTTAAAACCACCGTCTATATTTAGGCAAATGGCAACTGCTGTGGTTTGTTCCTTGAAGCTGTGGGTTATTTTAAACTTATGGATAGGATCAGATTTAATGGCAAAATTCTTAATACTCAGCTAAGTATAGCCCTGATGATAACACAGCTTTTTAAGAATGTTCCTATAATTCCTAGCTAACTGGCTTGCAATGATTACTGGGTGCATAAAACGTCCATTTAAGGGTCTTTTTACAAGGACCGATGATCAGGCAGATTATTGGGAACAAAGCAGACATTTCCAACTACCTGATCTTCAGTAGAGATGAGGGCTGCGTTCACATGCAGCAATCACATCCGCTGGGGACAAGCAATGGATCGCTTGTCCCCATAGAGAATCACTGGGGCACATTTACTTAGACCGGCTTTTTACACCGGTCTTAGTTCTTCTTGGTACTGCCATAAGATTCATCTAATTTATGACGAGGCGCGTGCCTTGTCATAAATTAAGACCATCTATGGCAGTCCTTGCCCCCCTTTGGCAAAGTTTTTCACCAACATTTACTCCTGTTTCAAGATGTAAATTTTAGCAAATTTACTGAGGCTAGAGTACCGGCTCCAACACCTGACATGCCCCTCGTTCCACCCCCATCCCGCCCAACTGCCGAGCATGGTGTGAAATGGGCCATGCAACTAAATAATGTTGCATGGGCAGTTAAAAAAGGGGCTTGCAACTATTTTTTCGACTAAAATAGTTGAAAGTCCCTTATAAATAACCCCCATTGCTCCTAGGCAGAAGATAACCTTTCAGACTGCTCAATCAGTTGCACAGGAACAATGATTTTAGGTGCCAGCAAAACGACACAATCACTTTTGTTCATTCAGACCAATTATTGGGAAGAAGTTTTTAACAAATGCTCATTCTCGATAATCTGCCCGATGATCGGTCCATGTAAAAGGATTCTAAATCCTTATATCCAGACCTACAATAATCTGGTCAAAACTTTTCTGTAGAGCAGGACAGCTGATAGTTTGAGAAACAACTGCGAAAAGCTTTGGCATTCTTCCCATCCAGCCCACATTTATTGTATAGACTCGACTCAATAATTATACATTCCTCAAAGCTTGGCATTTGGTGGATCAAATATGCAGCAGTGAGGAACATCAAGCCTTGGACACAGGGCCTGAAGACAGGTCAAAAAGGATCTTGGTAAGGGCTCATGTACGGATCGCGGACCCATTCACTTCATTGGGTCCGCAATCCGGGAGATGCAGAGCGGAAGCACGGATCAGAACACCAGGGAAGCACTACGGTGTGCTTCCGTGGTGTTTCTGGCTGTGCCTCCGCAACCGCAAAAAAGTAGCGCAAACACTACTTTTTTGCAGCGCGGACCGTTGGATGCGGATCGTGGACCCCATTCAAATAAATGGGTCCACGTTCCGAATCCGGCGGCCCCACTGTCAGTGCCCGTGCATGGACCAAATTATGGTGCACAGCATGGGCACTGACTGCACATGCTCGTGTACATGAGCCCTAAGACTTTCTCAGCATTTCCATCATTCAAACACATGGACAGGCTCGACCACTGCTACCTGCAGGACTGGTCTTAGCTGTGTACAACTAGTGGGGCCCAACAGAGTGCATGAACTAGCCCAGCTGAAGGAGATGCTACTGATGGCCTAGCATGAAGCTTGGGACACCAATTTTAATATTAAAGTGGGTCTCTGGGTCATAGATATTAATTACCTATCCCTAAGATAGGTCATCAATATAATATCACAGGGTCTAACATCTAGCATGCCAAAACGGAGCCAGAAGCACAACTTCAATCTCGATGTAGTGGTCATGCTGGGTTTCTGCAGCTCAGCTTCCATTGACTTGAACAGCTGATTGGTGGGGGTCCCAACAATCTGTCAATATCTATAACCTGGAAAGCCTCTTTAATTGTAAAGCAGTTCTATTTAGAAATTTTAAGGACACCATGAAATTAGTATGGTGTCTTTATTTGGTCAAAGTATGTTGGCAATATTTGAGTATTGTTTGGTGGAATTTATTTGGCCACTCCGGTTTCATGTCATAGCTAATGTAATATGAAACCTATCCAATACAATCATATTTTGGAGTGCCCCATTGTTCAGCTTTCAGTTCCTCTCCACTCTCTTGTGGAGACCCATTCTTCCTTCAAATTTTCTATGTCTGTTGGCCAGGATCATGGGAATGCAGTAGCACCCTGCCTAACCACCTCTCCGCAGCTCTATTGCACACTATGGGACAGTTTGAGGGCATAAGCAGTAGCCCTGGAGCTGTTCTATAGAGGTACATCGTATAGCAGCATTGGGAGCGTGAAGGTTCAGGCAATCAGCACAATAATGTCATCACAGCACTCTTTGCCTGAACTGTCAGTCAAGCAGATGAGTCCCGCCTGCTGTTTGAAGAGGGGGAAAAAAGGAAGAATTAGGCAACAGGAAGCAGAAGAGGTGAAAATGTGGGTTGGGAATAACCCTCTGAGAAATTGTGTGACACTCCTACATACAGTAGGAATTGTACAGTATATTATTTTTGCAGTGCATGGTGGTGGAAGGTAGAAGTGTTATCTGGACACAGTACAGCACTCTTATTTGGACACCATATTGTGATGGTTATAATTAGGCACTGAGTGATATAGTTATCTGTACACTGAATTACTGAACAAAACGATATGGGGGGCACCAACAGAACAGGGCATTGTGTAACGTACGGTGGGCCCTGGGTAACCAATGCAGCGCCCAGTAGTCCAAGATTTTTTGTAATCTAGCTCCGCATGGTCCCAGATTTCGCCATACGTTGTAGGAGCTCAATTTATGCATTAAAAGGGTCGGTTTTATTTTTTTATTCGGGTATTTTTTTTTTGCAAAATTTAATACACATCTACAAGTACTGTAAAAGGGAGTCCGCCATAATATATTGGTAATTATTTTATATCATTGTCCATCAGCGGGCTTTATGGTAATGGTCTTCTGATTCCCAAGCCCAGCTCATTCATTAGCAAGATGCCATCTTCTGACCAACAGAACTTCATTGCAAACCTTCTCTGAGGGGGGAGGGGGATTCTCGCCTCTCTGCAGCCTGAAGGAGAAAGTGAAATTGATGCATCCCATGTCAATGGTGGAAAAGCTGAATTTCCTTCCAGTGATGGAAGATCTCTTCTTAGTCCCTTGTCCCTTCAGCTCGTATTGACCATGCCTGATTTTGTCCATGAGTGCATCCAGGATAATTAGCGGGCTTCATTCAGTTCTAAAACCCATCATAAGAAATACATAATGGGGGATTTTTATTAAAACTGGTGACATGGGAAAACTGGCTTTGTTGCCCATAGTAACCTATCAGATTCCACCTTTCATTTTCCAACTAAGCTCTGAAAAATGAAAGGTGGAATTTGATTGGGCAACTATGCCAGTTTTCCTTTACACCAGTTTTGATAAATCTTTCCCAATATTTGTGAATTATAGTAATTGTCTCTCTTATGATAAAACTTTTATAGGTTACGCTATGCAGTAAAACTTAGGTTTTGCGGTACTTTATTGATTGGTATGCCATGTATATGTGTCTAATGTGTAATTTCTGCAGGACATACTAAAATGACAGTAAAAAGGTAGAAAAACCATTAGTACCAATTGGTTGGAGCATAAAGATGTAGTGATTTTCCCGTGTTTGCTAGACATGGCATTAACAGGCAGTGTGTACAGTTTATAGTGGAATGACCACATATGAGTAGATCCCTAGAGCAGAAGTCTAGTTGTGGATTTTCATTTTACTATTTTATTCAGTTTTGATTGCTGGGCTGCTCTTTAGCATTGCTTCATCACGAGGCAAATAAGGTCAGTGAGTCCAGTATGGCTGCATTGTCTATTAGAAGTCACTTCTCCGGACATTTTAGTAAACCATTGTATTCCTGCTGGCTAGATTCATTTTTCCATCACAATATACACTACTCATATCCATGGTTACAACCACCCTGCAATCCAGCAACGGTGCTCGTGCTTGTACACTAAAGGAAAAAGTGCTGGCCTCACTGGTGGTCGGGACCGCAGGGGTGTGCATAGGCTGGTGCTTTTTCCTATGGTGTGCAAGCTTGATGACCACTACTGGACTGCTGGGGGGTCGTAACCATGGAAACAAGTGTATAATGTGATGGAAAAATGAATGAAGCCAGGAAAGGAGGTAATATGGACAATCACAATACATTAGTAATGCCTTCTATTAACTTTCTCTACATGATAAATGTCATTTGCTGAAGTGATACAACCCATTTAAGGGAAATAAACCACTGCCAGAAGTGTCTGGCAGAGGCTTATATTCGGCTCCCCATTGAGAACACATGCCGAGTGTGCCTGTGTATGGGGGAACTGGGAGGAATAGCTGCTGAAATCGGCCAACATGTAAAATGTGTGGCCAGCTTTCCTTCCAAATCCAGATATAACCTATCCCTCCCCCATACTTTACACCACAACTGTACGTAGATAAGCTGCAGTACACATGAATCGTACTCTAAGGCAATGGAAACTATGCAGAGTTGATTCTCATTACTTAGCTAACAGTGAAAAAAGATCAGGAAACTGGCTGACACAAATCTACTGGATCAAATGAATGACAGTGAGAATCCATTGTAATATGAGAAAGATATTAACATATGCTGTTATTGAGAAAGCCTAAATATAGTGGGGATGTTTATTGAAATACATACATTTCATAAGTACCCCTATTGGTCAGTGATTTCCTAGATTTTTAAAAAAATGTTTGCCTTTTGATAAGATTTTAAGGACAAATGGGGTCATTTATCAAACTGGTGTAAAGTAGAACTGGCTTAGTTACCCATAGCAGCCAATCAGATTTCACCTTTCATTTTTGACAGCACCTTTGGAAAATGAAAGGTGGGATCTGATTGGTTGCTATGGTCAACTAAGCCAGTTCTACTTTACACCAGTTTGAAATATTACAGATGCCCATCAGAGGCTTGTAACTATTGTATTTTATTTTATTATTGTATTGTTGGAGTATGTCTTGAATAAAGAAGAAGTTGTTTGATTATTTTGGATGCCGTCAGCCTTACAGTCTGGACTTTGCATCCAGCAGAGAGTATACTGCATGTGATGGGTGCTGTTGTACGCTATTATATTTTGTAGAGGCTTGTAACTATGTTATCAATAAGACAATAAGCCAAGTTTGAAATACCTATTATTAACCCTTCTCCATACCCTCCCCTTCCTTATCCTCTAACAAGCATGTGCCTATGCCAACTCCTATGCCATCAAGTTCATCCAAATGTGCTTCCCTTTTGCTAGAATTTTATACACAGAAAAAAAACATCAGACCAAAGCAATAAAAGGGGGGTTTGTTGGTGGATAATTTGAGTTCACTTACAACTGTAGAGTTTGGATGTCTGTATACATGATAATTACTGAGCTGGAAGAGTACAGCCGAGCACAGAAAAACTGTTAAAGCACTGCCTGGAAATAATACCCTGGAAACAATAGAAAGCAACAAAAATACACCACCATAATTACAAGACTGAAAACAATACTGCTAACTATGTCAGCAAACCTGAGTGCTTGAAGGGAATCTACAGTAAGATGGATAGTGATGTCAGTAGTCATACTGCGCGTAGGCTGGAGCTACACGGCACAGTGAAGATCATCATCGAATGACTGTCAATGGGGTCACAGTGTAACACGGAACATGCTGTGATTGCAGCCGTCGCAAAGAACACAACACTGATGGAACTGTGGTCGACATTGCAGGTCGTGTGCAACTTTGCCATCATAGACCACAATGCAAGTCGCATATGACTTTTCTGTGTTTTTCCAGCTCTAAATCTAAAATTCAGGGCATGTCCCTAAACAGTCTGACAATATCTAGTCAGTGTACACAGTATAGTCTTTTTGAAAGGGACATGGTAACACACTCTTTCGAAGAGGAATACCAGAGGAACTGCACAACACAGAGTTTTAAGAAAGAATCATCCAGAGTTGTTATTTCATGTTGCATAAAAGTAATTACTAAAATAGACAAGTCAGGAGAGCTGACAGGTTCTCACTAAAAGGAATAGAGACAATGGCCTCTGGTCCTTTCATGTAGTAGGTAGTTACCACCACGAAAGCATGAATTTGTTTGCAATAGGATAGCATAGTTTTGTATCAGTAGGTGTTGGTTAGTATGTGTGACTACCAGTGTCATTACATACTTTTTTTAAAACTCATTTTATTGAAGAATAAACAAGTAAGGTATGACATTGTCGCATAAAACATTGATTGCATTTGTCTACAATTCGAAACAGTCAATGATGATGCACACCACGTTCCCCACACCTTCCAGAACTTCTGCGGGCATTTTCTATTCTTAAAAACAATATTCTCATAAGGGACAATTTGGTTTACTAATGATTTCCATTGAGAAATAGTTGGTAGGCGATCAGCCATCCATCTAATAGCAATAGCTTTCCTCGCTAAGAACAGGGTCTCACACAAAAAAAAATGCTAGTGTGATGAGTCCAGGCATCCTCCTCTAAGATTCCCAGTAAGCATGTTTTAGGTTCCAGAGGAATTGGTCTAGAAAGTATGGTAGATAAGAAGTTGGTGACGTCAGACCAGAAGGCCCTGATATAGGAGCAGTCCCACATCATGTGCCAAAAATCAGCGTTTAAGTGAGTACACCTATGGCATCTAGTATGCGGTATTCTACACATCTTGTACAACTTGTGGAAGTTAGATAGCATCTATGTAAGATGAATAGCTGTATTAAGCGGTTATTAATAGATGGG
Source organism: Rhinella marina (assembly GCA_900303285.1). Lineage (NCBI taxonomy): Eukaryota > Metazoa > Chordata > Amphibia > Anura > Bufonidae > Rhinella > Rhinella marina. Next base: position 52,523 of record ONZH01016989.1, read on the forward strand.
GATACATATAAAGGAGATTCCAATGCCTCCTGCCATTCCTCCTCGGTCAGAGAGCTAATATTCCCTCACCACTTAGCTTCAATCTGCATTGGAGTAAAGGCCATATGATTGCCCAGAAGGTAAGTATACAGAGTAGATATAATGCCTTTTGGTCCCTGTGTTGCATAATAAATAATATTATGAATTTGGCAAAGTGGATTTGGTTACCCAAGCAGAAAGGAATCGTAGTTGGCTAGCTAAATAGTAAAGGAAAAAGTTAGGTAAGGCTGCTCCCCCTTGTTGTTTAGATCTTTGTAAGGTATGTATGGCCAGTTTGCGTCTAGCTGATCCCCATATGAAACCAGCCATCAATCAATGTAGTCTATCAAAGAAGTTACGTGGTACTGGGGTACAGGCGTGTTCCAATAGATAGAGACCTTTAGGAAGTAATATCATTTTTATTAGATTAAGTCTACCCATTATTGATAGAGGGAGGGTTTTCCAAGATCTAAATTTGTCTGCAAAGTATGTTTCAATGGGTGAGATATTTTTAGCAAAGGACTGTTGTGGGTCTTTGGTAATATGGATACCTAAGTATTTAAAAGATTCCACTACTGGCAGGTTATATAACACTATAGGCCACGAATGTACCCCGAGTGGCATGAGGGCCGATTTAGACCAGTTTATGCGTAAACCAGAAAAATAACTAAAGCTATCAATTAATTCTATTGCCCTTGGTAGGGTAGTTTCCAGTTCGTCCATAACAAGAATTAAATCGTCTGCATACAGACCAAGTCTATCCTCCCTATCACCCAAAGAGATTCCTTTAAACAAGGTGTCCTGACGTACCTTGAGTGCAAGAGGCTCAATGGCTACCGCGAACAGCAGAGGGGACAAAGGACATCCCTGTCTAGTGCCTATATGAAGGGTGAATTGTCATGAGAGTGACCCATTGACTAATAGTTTTGCTCTGGGGCTTTTATAAAGTATAGAAATCCATGCAATGAAGGTGGGACCAAACCCAAAGCGCGATAAAACCTCCAGCAGGTATGGCCACTCAACTGAGTCAAATGCCTTGGCCGTGTCTAAAGAAGCCAGAGCCCAGTGTGACTCTCTTCCCACTCCTACTTGTGTAATAACCTGAGCCCGTCTAATGTTGCTGGAAGTTGAACGACCTGGAATGAAGCCCGACTGATCTTCATGTACAATGGTAGTGATGACTTTATTCAATCTATTGGCCAATATCTTGGTGAGTATTTTATAATCTATATTTAGCAATGAAATGGGTCTATAAGATTCACATTCCAGTGGGTTTTTATCAGGTTTCAACAAGATTACTATTGATGCATCATATAATGAGTCAGGAAGATGTCCCCTTCGCTGTACCGCCGAATACATCCTGTGTAACTGAGGGCCAAGTATATCGATATATTTAGAATAAATCTCGAGCGGGATGCCATCAGGGCCAGGAAACTTGCCATTGGCTAACCCTTTAATAGCAATTTGTACCTCCTCCAAGGTTATTTCTGCATCCAGAAAATCTCTGTCTTGGGCTTGCAATTTAGGGTATCTTATCTCCTGGAGATAGTCAGACAGGTCAGTCTGCGTGTATTGCACCACAGAGTTATATAGATCTTGGTAAAACTCCTTAAATCTATGCAATATGTCCTCCGCTCCTTCCACGATTGTACCATTTGCATTGTTTATACATAGTACTGGTGGGGCCGCTGTGTTATTTTGCACTACATGTGTCAGCATTCTACCTGATTTGACTGCCAGGTCATTACATATTTTTAGTACCAAGACAGCTGAAACTGAGAATAATGATATTTACTGTGGGGTTATCTAAATGTTATCTAAATTGATGGCGTACTCTGTTAATAATGATATTTAAAATAGCTGCTTAAAGGGAATCTATCACCAGTTTTTGCTGCTCTAAATGCAACATAAACTAGTGACAGATTCCCATAGCAAAATGCTGTGTCACTTTTTTTAAAGCGGTTGTCTTGCCTTGGAGCCTATAATTCCTGGGATCCCAACATGTGCTCCTTAAAAAACGAAACAAAATAAACACCAGTCACCTGTCTGCGGTCCCACCACAGCTCCGAACAGAAAGCAACTTGGTCTTAAAGGGAACTTGTCATCTCCGAAACACCCCCTGAACTAGAGTAAGCCGTGCATAGTGTAAGTGATGCTGAATCCGAATATGTAAGTTTTATGTTCATACTCACTTCCATTCTGATGCTGTGCTCCCACAAACCTGCAGTAAAATGCATTGAGAGGACTCTTCTTTGAGTCCTCTCCATTATGTGAGTGAGCACCGGAGTCCTCTGAGTGCATTTTACTCCAGGTTTGTGGGAGCACAACATCAGAATGGAAGAGAGTATGAAGATAAAAATTACATATTTGGATTCAGCATCACTTACACTATACACTGCTTACTCTAGTTCAGGGGGTGTTTCGGAGATGACAGGTTCCCTTTAAGACTGCTGCAGCCAATCACAGGCCTCAGTGCTCACATTGGTTTAAATGATACATCAATGTGACACATCTTATAGATGGTACCACCACCACTCCCATCCTCTGCTTCGGCTTCTCAAGTACTTGCTGTACTTATAATGGATGGTTCCAGCAATGGAGATGTTTAATGCACAGCACAAGCCAATGATATTCATGAGGACCTGGTTCTCCACCTGCACTCCTTCCCCCCGCTGCTGATTTACATATATTGTCCTACAGCAATCAGCAGTAAGAGGACCTCATGAATATCAGGACTCATCGGTTTGCGCTGTATATTGAACATCTTCATCCCTGACTGGGTCAATTTAAGAAAGTGACCCAGAGTTTTTGCTATGGAGATCTGTCACTAATTTATGCTGCTCTTAGTTAGGACACCATAAAACTGGTGACAGATTCCTTTTAGAAATAATTGCAATAGTTTTCATGTTTTATACCCACTTTTTTCTGCCATGTAATTGGCTGTCTCAGGTCATTGCCATCGGCAATGAATATTATATGTGCTCCATTGTCTGGCTGCAGTAATAAGATCTTTTTTCCTGTACTAATATTCACAGGCTCCATTCACATTTAATTTTCCTACATTTTACTTCATTTGGCACACAGAGAAATACTAGAGGTCACATGGGTGCAGCTATATGAAGGGTGCTGGAGGAACAGCTCGGTACAAACAAATTGCAGCTAAAAATATTACCAAGAATGGTTTTATAAGGGAATGTTGACTGTCTAACAATGGGGATGTTATTTAGTAGTGGGAAAACCCCTTTACATTCTGCTGAGGTCATATACATGTTTTGAGAGGTGAAATGCAGATAGGTGGGAGAATAGACAATAGAATATATGAAAAATACTTTTCAGATTAACTAAAATTTCACTTCATCTATAATCTAGTACAAGCAGGTTAATGGTCTATGTTCAACATTGGGGAGGGAGACTATATTGTATTTTACATGGACATGCCCTTCAGATAAATTGGTGTTCGCTGTTTGTGAGAAATTACAATGCAGCTAGAGCTGTTTTGTGTTGATGACTTAGGCCTCATACACAGGGGCGTAGCTATAGGGGGTGCAGAGGTAGCAGTCGCTACTGGGCCCAGGAGCCTGAGGGGGCCCAAAGACCCATGTGCCATATAAGAAGACACACAGAGAACTAAGTGAAGGGGGGCCCAAGCTGAACTCTTGCACCAGGGCCCATGAGCCTTTAGCTACGCCCCTGCTCGTACACACTACTGTGTGCTGGTCATGCCCGTATTACAGTCCATAATCCGGGGGATATGGTGATGCTGAACGGAGACATGGATCGGAAGCCCATGGAAGAACTACGGAGTGCTTCCATGGGTTATCTGTAGTATCTCTACTTTTTTGCTGTGCGAATCATCGGATGCGAATTACAGACCCCATTAGAGTGAATGCTTCCATGTACACAGGCAACGGGCACATAGATGGTGCCCGTGCATTGGGGACCGCAATTTGCGGTCCACAGCATGGGCATGGCCAGCACACGGTCATGTGCATGAGGCCTTAGATGCAGCATGCCTTGTCTGCCTCACTGCACAGGCTCAGGAGGGTCACAGCAGTAGGAAACCCTGACAATCCTGGTTCTCCTAACCCATATCCCCAGCCTGGCTAAGCATTTCCAGCAACCTTGACAGAAAAGTCATAAAAATGCTGCTGGAGTTTCTGGCCATTTAGCTAACAACTTCATCTTCTCCATAGACACAAGCACCTCAGAACATACATCCAAACTAAACGTCTAATCTGTTGGGGAACCCAGAAGCAAGTGTTTAATTCATCTACAGCAACCATAACAGATGAAATGTGTTAGAATCAGTGGGTGTGGGGCCACTTCACTTACCAACTGGTTTGACTTTAGGCTAGACCTAAGGAGTTGTCTTCACAGTCATCCCTTAACCCCCTATACAGGGACCTGCCCTTCGCTGCAGGGGAGCCACCAGGCTACTACCTTTTGGAGTAATCCCAGTGTGGTTGGCAGCTGACTCACAAGGCTCAGGATCACCAGTGCAAAGTACCAAGGGATTACCATATTTTTCACTTTATAAGACGCACTTTCCCCCCCAAAAGTAGGGGGAAAATGACAGTGCATCTTATCAAGCGAATACTAGTGAACGCTTCCATTATGGAAGCGCTCACTAGTATGTATTAGATGTCGGGAGCGGGGAAACATACTCACCCTTCTGCGCCGCGGCTCCACTCCCGATCCAGCGCTCCTTGTCTTCTCCTGCCGGCACTGCATTGTCCTGACCTCGTACAGCGTCAGGACTGTGTGCGCGCACTCTGACTTGATGCTGCACGCAGTCAGGTGACAGTGCAGCGCTGGCAGAAGACAGAGGAGCGCCGGACCGGGAGCTGAGCCGCGGCTCAGGAGAGGTAAGAGAGGTTTATTATGTTATTCTTATGGGGCTGATCTGAGGTCTGATGGGGGCAGAGTGGGCTCATATGGGGGCTAATGGACTGATCTGAGGTCTGATGGGGGCAGAGTGGGCTGACATGCGGGCACATTGGGCTGATCTGAGGCCTGATGGAGGCAGAGTGTGCTGACATGCGAGCACATTGGGCTGATCTGAGGTCTGATGGGGCAGAGTGGGATGACATGACAGGGGCACACACCCTTGGGCTGATTACTGAGGTCTGATGGAGAGCAGAGGGGGCTGATATGGGGGCACAGTGGGGCTGACATGAGGGCACAGTGGGCTGATGACTGAGGTCTGATGGGGCAGAGTGGGCTGATATGGGGGCAGAGTGGGCTGACATGGGGGCACATTGGGCTGATCTGAGGTCTGATGGGCGCAGAGTGGGCTGACATGGGGGCACATTGGGCTGATCTGAGGTCTGATGGAGGCAGAGGGGGCTGATATGGGGGCACAGTGGGCTGATCTGAGGTCTGATGGGGGCAGGAGTGGGGCTGATATGGGGGCAGAGTGGGCTGACATGGGGCACATTGAGCTGATCTGAGGTCTGATGGGGCAGAGTGGGCTGACATGGGGGCACATTGGGCTGATCTGAGGTCTGATGGAGGCAGAGGGGGCTGATATGGGGGCACAGTGGGCTGATCTGAGGTCTGATGGGGGTCTGACATGGAGGGCTGATATGGGGGTCTGATATGATGTCCTGAAATTTATGGGGGGTCTGATATTAGGATCTGATGTGAGGTCTGATGAAAAATATTTTTTTCTTATTTTCCTACTCTCAAATCTAGGGTGCGTCTTATCATCGGGTGTGTCTTATAAAGAGAAAAATACGGTAGATAGTATTTGTAGCTAGGAAAAAGGCAGTGGTCAGGGCAGCCAGTGTTCGTGTGAATAGATGTGAAACAAATTCAAGGGCAGGCAGCAAAGGATCAATACGATGAACATGCTAACGTCAGGAGAGGCAGAGGAGGGTCAGAGATGGTAAACAAGCAGAGGTCGATACATAGGCAGACAAATTGAGAGGCACACCTTCACTGGTTACTAGAAAGCTAGGAAACACACACCTCAGGCACCCTACCATAGGGGAAGGTTATAAAATACAGCTTAATGTAACCAACCATTGGCTGGAGGAGACTAGAGACAGGCTGGGAGGCCTTCGCTGTGAAGCTATGTGGGAACACCAGCGGCCAGACCATCTGCTGGTAGATACAGGCAAGCAGGTCTGGGCCTCCGGCAGGGGAGGAAGAGAGGGATGGGTCACATGGGACACGTGCCGGCATGAGGGAGCAGGAGCTGTGGCGGGCATTAGAACTAAATGTAGCATTACAGAGTTTGTAATTTTAAAATGGCTGTCCATACACAGATAAACACTTCTAAAATGCAAAGTATCGATCAGCGGATTACCCTAGGTCGAGTCTCCTGACAAAAAACTGATTTTGCATTGCAGCCGTGGTAGCATTTACCTGTACTTTATCACATTTTTTTGGAGCTCCTGGTTTAACTTCATTTTTCACATTGTACATTTGGGGGTGGGCTGTCTCCATTTGGACCCACCCATCTGCCCAGGGCTTTTAATCAAACTATAATATAGCTGAATGCTACATTGCTATGAATTTTGTAGGCTTAGGCCTGGGAGAGTGTAGGTCTTATCTGGATCTGTAAATCCTGTCTGTTGGAAGCCACCTTGTAGCTGGATGCTGTGGCTGACACGATTTTGATCAAAAATGTGTGTAAAGAGCTTATACTTTTCATATAGTAAGTTTGGCAGTATTCAGGTTTATCCATGTTTCCAGTGTTTGCATGTGTATTTACGCATGGAGCAGTGTGCCTCTGCATGTAATGTTTCTTTTGTTGTGCATTGCAGCCCTGGTAGCATGCACCTGTAATTTATTGCCTATTGTTTCAAGGTACTGTTCTAACTTTGCACTGCAGCCGTGGTAACATGCATCTGTAATTTATTTCCTATTGTTTTGAGGTACTGGTATAACTTTACATAGCAGCTGTGGTAGCATGCACCTGTAATTTATTTCCTATTGTTTGGAGGTGCTGGTTTAACTTTGTTTTTTTGCAAACAACTGATTTTGTCATAGGAAGCCAAGGCCACCCAGGCATTTCCCCTGCAGGCAGTATTACATGGTGGCCTTTCAGATAAATTGGCATCAACCAGAACTGGAACTTTCTAAACAGAACGCCTTGTTTTGGCTCATAGAGTAGGAAGGGGGGCTGATGTTTCACCATACATTAAAACTTGTAAAAAAAAAAAAGGAGACAACCAAGAAAACAAATAATAACCTGTCTTAAAAAGTAACAGAGACGTTGACAACAATTAACATATTTATAGAAGTGAGTAAGGGTCCAGTAACGAGGGCAGTACCAGGCCATTAATGAATGCCGACCAATGCTCCTTCGACATGGCTTGATGCAAAGTCAACTGGGGACATTATTATGTCTTGGACATTGTTTGTCCCTATTTACTTTGCATATTTCCTGCAGCACACCTCCTGTTTACACAGGGTGATGTACTGCCAACAAATAAGGATTTTTGGTGGCATGTGAAAGATGTAATCAACTGATAAACAACCGGTTTGTTGGGTGATTGACGGCATTACAATAGACAACGGAGACTAATCTTCATATGAACGTTCATTCCCAATAGTTAGCCCAACCCTAGAAGGGCCCTAAGCAATGGTGGATTACAAAAGGGCATTATGGGCAGTGGCCCGGGGTCTGAGGCTCCTGGAGAGCCCATGGGCGCTCAAAACGTCCATCAATGCTCCAGGGCATCTCTAGGCCAAAATATCTGTGGCTTGGGCCCTAAATGTTTTGCCTACTGCCCAGCGTTTAAAGGGAATGTGTAATCAGAAAATGACCTATTATTTAAATCACGTTTTTATGTTTAACATATTTTTAAATTAATTTTTGGGGGTTATTTTTAATTTTCCATGTCAATATCTATATTTAAATAAAAACCATAAAATCCCAAACTTTTTTGCCCTGGCCACCAAGCCTAATAATAGATGCCACTTCGTAAAGCAATGCCATCTTTGTGACTACCTGTGGCAGACCTCAGGCAGTACTGTGATATCATCATGATTGCCTGCACCAGGGAGCAGGCGGCGCTATTACCAAATCACAACCACCTGCTATGATGCAGGAAACTCAGGTCACAGATGGAAAAGGCCTGTGGCCTGCATTGCAGATGGCACGAAGGGTGGGTATTTTTATTTATTTTTTATTTTGTCACTACACTTTATAGCTATTGAGGGCACTACATAGGGTATTATGAATACTAGGGGAACTACTAGAGGAATATTATATCTAAAGGTGCATGTTATAACTACTGGGGCACTGCTGGAGGCACATAACTACTGGAGGTAATACAGGGGGCATTATAATGCATTACAACTACTTGGAGCACTACAGAGGGCATTATAACTCCTGTGGACACTATAGGGAGGAGATGTATTCACTGAGGGTACTATAGGGGATATTATAACTGCTGGAGACACTATTACTACTGGGGCCTTATTACTACTAGGGGCACTGCAGGGTAGCTTTAATACTACTGGGGGCACTACTACTAATGAGGGAACTCTCAGGGAGCATTATCACTCTGGGAGAGAATCATTATTAATGGTCAGATTTTTGAAATGGGAGTTTTATCTGTATGACACTGTAAACTGGTAAACTGTGCAGTATACTCTTTTTTACTCATGGGGCCCAAGCTTGAGGTATAACCCAGGGCCATGGGCCACTTAATCAGCCCTTGGCCCTAAGCATAATTTTTTGTGTCTCCATGGAATGGCTTCCTACAAAGCCGTAATAGAGGATTTAACAGACACACACAAAATCTGACATCTTTCTGCAGTGTGTATGGAACGTAATTCATTAGGTACAGTACACATGCACTACTTGTCCTTCACTTGATATACTGATCTCTCTGCTGACTTCACCAGGAGCAAAAATAAGTCCTGAGCAGGTGGCACAGTTTGCCTTGACCAATGAACAGGCAGATCCAGCAAAGGTTGTTCTTCTGAATGGTGACTGGGTTCATCAAATATTTACTTTGGTGTCTGTTTATCTACAGTGTGACCAACCTGAGAATGTCAAATGCAGACTAATATTAACTAGTTAGTTCCCGGTCTTGTCTAGCTTGTGATGGCTAATTTTCTTTTTATCTAATTTTTTTCAAGGTAAAATAAGCAAATAAAAAGAAATAATAAGTTGCACAACATGCATCACTTAAATTCAATTGGTTACAGAATAGAGACTGTAAATGCTGTGACACCAATGAAGGAACAAGTTTCATTTCAGCGAAACGATTTAAGGCCTAAGTAAGGCCTTATTTATATTTTTAACATCCGTCACAGCTATTCTCAGAACAATGATCGTCCATGGGTGTATTTACATGTCCATTATTTTAACGGACCATTAATACTGGCCTTCAAAAAATAGTACATATACTATTTTGTCCGTCTTCACGGCTCGATGGCACCCATACAATATAAGGTAGTTGTTTTTACAAAGGCATCTGTTAAAAAAACGGCCAGAAAAAACTGACAGTTTTAACTGTTTTTAATGGCTGTCACTGTCATGTAAATGTCTCCTAAGCAAGGGGAGAGAGGATGTAGGGGAGGACCTAAGGGAATGATAGATATCACAAGAGTTTATTCAAAATGGTGATGTTTAGATTATCTACATAGAAAAAAAATCAGCAGTAAAATCAGGCCAAACCTGCTAGAAAAGGGAGCAGGAGTGTGACTCCTATGCCGACAACTCCTTCATATCGTAGATGTAATCCACATTTTTTAAGCCATTGTGAAATGGTCAGTGAAATTAGTTAATTCCATTTAAGGGGGTATCAGTATTGCAGCCAAAGACAGCAAATAAAGCAGTTTTTAAATATGTTTAAGAGAAGTCTCTCCTTAATAAAGTGTAGAATGGGGGTTGTAGTACATCCAACAGTAGCAAACCCAGTTCACAGCGCAAATCTTCCCTGATAGCAATGTATGGATATGAGCAAAGATGGGGGTTGTAGTACTCCTTTTCTCTATATCTCCAAAGTCTCTCTCTTTGGAGATTTAAAAGAAAAATAAAATAAATTTAAGGCTGGCAATAAGGTTCTGTAATTCCCAAGGTGAGGGGTACAGAATTACGATATGGCTGGACAGCCTCCGTCTAGCAGTGAAAAATGTAAACAAAAAAGCCCTGCGCTATACAGCGCAGGGCAAAGGAGAGCATCGGAGCCTGAAATGCTCTGATGCTCATATTAGAGGGGATGCCTGAGTGATGAAGGGGACATGTCTGGGTTCAGCTCTGAACCCAGACAATCCCTTTAAGTGTCCCCAAGTGAATCTTTCAGGAGGTGATGCAAGCTAATGGTCTTCCCTTAAAAGTTAAAGGAGATGATCTATCCTGAGAAAGGTCATAATATATAAATCCCAGAGAAGTCCTTTAATACTCCTGGAAAATCCCCAATGGGCCCTTTTACACATATCGTGGATGGGCACAATTGTTAGGGATGAATGCTTGTGCGAATGCTTGTTTCTGATAACTCTTCTTTGTAAATGAAAATCCTTGTTTGCGGGCAGCACATCGCCTGTGTAAACAGGGATGTACTGAGATCAAAAAATGAATATGTATGGGGGATGAACAGTTGCTATAGCAATCATCCATCGCCATACAGAGGGGATGATTGCTGATCTTACCGCAGTTCTACTGCAGCCGAACAATTAGGACATGATCGGGAACGTACAGTTTGTTTCCAATGATTGCCCTGTGCATTGGCCCCTGTACATGGGTCCTAACACTCTAGATTAACCCCACATTACCAGTTATCCTTTCTTATTCCACCTCTTTGTACATACTGTAATATCACTGCAGCATAACCTTTTAGATATACTATGTAAACATTATTATCAGAGCTTTTATGTCACCTCTGTCCAGGGTTTTATCGTTCTTATACTTTTGCTTCTACAGTCTGGGCAATGATCAGGAATTGTTTCCAATCATTTCCTGATGCACTGGCCCATGTACATGGGTCCTAAAACTCTAAGTTAATTCCAAATATTACCTGGTATCCTTTCTTATTCCACCTATATGTAGCTAATATTACTCTGTAAACAGTATTATCAGTGCTTTTGTGTCACCTCTGTCCTTTGGCATTCAGAGTTTTATTGTTCTTATACTTTTGCTTCTACAATCTGTATTTGGCTAAAGTAAACTATTAGGGCCCTTAAGGCTCCTTTTCACGGGCTAATAATCGGGGCAATTACTGAAAAGGAGTGTTCCCAGGAGCACTCATTCAACATAATTGCCCTGTGTAAAGGCTGTATTACACAGCCCGATTCTGCAGGCGATTGTCTGGAAGAAAGCTCCTTCCTGGGAATCGCCTGCTCACTAGCGGAGGAGACTGCTGCTATTACATGCGGTGATCTCCTCCACAGCATGGAGAGGAGCAATCATTATGCTTGTCCCCATGCTGTCTAGTCGTTTGCTGGCAGCAGATCGTGTGTCTTACCAATAGCGTTTTGTTCATGGCATTTTTCTCTATAGAGAAGGTGATGTCAAAACACTTGCAAAAATACCAAGAGCTACAGCATGCTGCATTGTTGAAAAGAAGCAATAAAGACAAGAAAAACTCTACTCTCAGTAGCAAATAAGGTCTCCAGTGCTGTTGTAAAACTACAATTCCCAGCATGCCCAAACTTCCTACAGCTATCAGCCTACAGCAGGGCATGGTGGGATTTGTAGTTTTACAACAGCTGGGGAGCCGCAGATTGGCTATCCCTGCTATAGACCTTCAGGTAACACCTAGAGCTGGTGTTTTAACTGCAAAAACCACTGCAAAAAACACAGGTACAAAAATGCAGAAAAATGCCAATATAAACTGTGATCTTTATCATTAGCATTAGACCTGATAGTCCCTGACTATGCTGTATTAAAGGGGTATTTCCATTTGGACTTTTATGGCATATTTATAGGATCCCATATGTGACCCCCATCGCTCGCTGCAGTAAATGGAAAGATTGCTGTGCATGTGCACCTCTCTACATTCACTGCTATGGTACTTACAAAAATAGATGGGTGTGAAAACAGTGGGAATATATGACATAAAGTCAAACCTGTTGTAAATTCCTTCCAAGGACAACAAAGTTCAAACACAGTAAGAAAAAAATGATGCATAAGGAAGACCTAGAGTGCATAGATTCAGAAACCTGCAGGGTAAGGAAGCCTCTGGATGAATCTGAACTAGGAGACAGTGATAATCAGAGCTGGTGGGTGTGCCTCAGACCACCAAAACATGGTATGGCCTCTCTCATATGGTCAATATTTGGTATTGGTCAGTATTTGTAAGCCAAAACCAGGAGTGGGTCCAAAACACAGAAGAGGCACAAATATTTCTATTTTTACCTTTTCTCTGGAGGTTCCACTTCTGGTTTTGGCTTACAAATACTGACCAAATACTAATTGTGTGAAACAGGCCTATGTGTAGAGTAGTCTGAGCAGCTGATGATTATTTTAGAGAAAGACGGAATCATGCCAACCAGAAAAGAAAAAGAATGGCACCAGGTTTTTTTTACTTGCGTATTTATATGATCAACCATATTGTCCACACATATCTGCTTGCTGCATGGATTTTGCTGAAGATTTCTTACAAATTTCATCATATGCTTACAACAAATGTGCAGCATAATTCACTCCACAGTATGCATAAATTTTTGCCCCCCCCCTCCACTAGATGTGGATTTGAAAACAACTTCCACAAACAGTATACTGGCCTACAAAATTTTGCCAATTTTTGGTGCAGGTATCAACAGAATTTATTCTGATAGTACCATCACATGTGTGCTCATTGTGTGTGCATTCTGAATTAATCCCAGAGACATGAGCAAAGGAAATGCATCCTGCCACTCACAGTTCCTCGCATGTCTCTGACAGGACATATATTCTGACGCTGGTGGTATAATATCACCAGCCATCATCTTCCTACATTACTTCCAGTTACCGTATGGTCAGACTGCAGCACGTCACAAACACAACACATAGGAACGGAAGCTGGGGGATGGGACTTGTCTGTGTTACTTATACTGACAATGTAATCAATGGAAATATATAATATATGCTATTCTTTGCTTTTTATAACCTGAAATGGTTTAATAAGAAGAAAACAATAACTATTGATCCCACTGCAGTGACTCAGCACGCAGTCTAGGAGACATTTTCATTCATTATTTATCACATGGAATACTAGATGAGCCTCTTTAATCAATATTGTAAATTAAAAATAATAATTTCTACACTATACATCAGCAGAGTCCAGAGAGAGAGACCAGACTGACACAGCAGTATCATAACTTATTTTTCAAAGTTTTATTATGCATCAGGTCAATATGTGCTGAAATCTGTGATCTGAGTTACTCCATTTGCTTTCTTCCCCTATAAATATCAGAGAGAATGTATATTTTTGTGGCTGAAATTACAAAGATGAATCAGGGTGGCTTACTTCACTGAGTCAACACATGCCTTAGTGCATGACAGTGTTATTTAGTGCGACCACTCCAGTTTTAGCCCTATTACATGGCCAATATGGTTTCTGTTTCAGTTTCTTGATCCGATCCGTTTTTTGCATCTGAGTTGCATCCTAGTGTATTCAGTTTTTCACTGATCCGATAAGCTTTAAAGGGGTATTCCCATCACATACAATGGGGGCATATCACTAGAATATGCCCCATTGTCTGATAGGTGCGGGTCCCGCACCTACAAGGAGAACGGAGCGGGGAGAGCTGTGGCTGGAGGACCCCGGGTTTCTGGGGGTCCGTCCACCACCAAGCGCTGCTCCCCGTTGCTCCCATACAAGTGAATGGGAGCGCACCACAAACACGTGGCCCCTGCTCCCATTCATTTGTATGGGGTAGACGGAAATAGCTGAGCCAGCTCGGCTATTTTCGGCAGCCCCATTGAAATGAATGCAGGCCGGCTGCGCGTGCGCAGTGCGCCCTCCATTAATTTCCCCGCTCCGTTGTCGTTGTAGGTGCGGATCCCAGAGTGCGGGTCTTAGCAATATTCCCCTATTGTCTGAGATGGCAAAACCCCTTTAATGGGTGGCTCTGATCAGTGAAAATGGACATGAATAGGACATGTACTAAAAATATCGGAACAGATACACAGATCTGTTAAAATAACTGAAGTGTACATTATCCCGCTGAAATTCATAGGCTTTGTTGCAATCCAAGTGACATCAGTTATAAAAATAGATTCCACTCAGAAAAAAAACAGTCATATGCAAGGGACCTAAGGGTATGTTCACATATGCACTGGCCCTACATAGGAACCGGAAAATCAGAATCGCCGGATCCAGCATATGCTGGACACCACTGCTGCGCAATAGATCCTATTGACTGTAATGGGGTCTGTCGGGTATTACGGCATGGATATTAGCATCTTATGACAGATGATGTGAACTGAGCCTAAAAAGTTATAGTTTTACAACAAAATCATTTGATGCTAAAAAAGGAAACAATCTGAGTTAATATGAACATAAAGATATGTCTATACGGCACAGTTGTGTGGCGTTCGAGGGGGCGCGGCCATATGCACGGACAATTAGGACGCTGCTGCCTCTTATTTAAAGAGGACCTCATGAAATGAAGACAGCCAGCAGCTGTATAGCCGTCTGTACTGTTAATGGTTGCACAGTACTGAAGGTGTAACATGGTTATTACCAATCTGCAGCGTAATACAGTACCAGCTAAGAAGATGAGATTTTCCAAATGTCATGTACGCAGTGCGGAAATTGCGGTGTGGATTTTTCAATTGTTTGTGTGGATTTAGAGTGTAGATTTCACCCTTTGCAATGCAAAGTGTGAGACCTGGGGTAATTCCGTATCAAAATCAGCGACAAAATCTGCATGTTACACATACAGATTGGCGCTAACTTTGTGCAAAAAAAAACACATAAAAATCTGCATAGAAAATCTGCATAAACTACACTGCTTTGGGCATGTACTCTAAATGGTGTCCAACAATCAGAGATGTCAAGTTTTGGTTCAATACTAGCTTTAGGCTACCTCTGGATACAGAAGAACATTTTCATCCACTGAAAATGATGAGCAATTAAAAGACATATAGAAAACCTAAACATAAATGGAATTTTTGAGAAGCTGTTGTAAAGGAATGACGCACAGACACAGGGCTGCAGTGGAACAGGTAACACTGGTAAATGATACTGGTTGCGGAGCTTTGCTCACTGGTGCATGAAGCCCTTATACAGTATTAAGCAATATTTTTCAGCACTGTAATTTAATTCCTAGAACTGAAACTGCACATGTTCATGGGAAGGCTGGGGTATAAAAATCCCATGGGAGGGTTTAAAAAACAACAGGGTGTTGGTTGTGAGATGATTTGGAGTTAAAACGTGTGCGTCTTGAATGCTTGGCTTCCGAGATGTGCAGCTCAGAACAGAAATTCAGAATCTTTCAATCTTTTACATTTAGGTTTAAAAATAAGTAAATTGAATGTTTCTCACCAAAGATGGTCATCAATTTCAGATCACTAAGGGTCCCACCATCAGCACCCCAGGGCTGAAAACTAAACTGTAGACGGAGTTGAAGCAGAAGGCTCTGTGTTATGGCTATGCTGGGATACTGCAGCTCAACTCCCATTCACTTGAATACTAAGCCAGCATGACCTCTAGACAGTGGACAGACCCTTTTGCTTCCAGCATCTTCCAGGGTAGTTTACAGCACCCACATAAAAATAGCTGATTGTGGGAGTGTTGGATCTCCACTGGTCTGATATTTATAACCAGTCCAGAGAATAGGTCATCATTATCAAAAAGCACTTGAATAACCCTTGAAAGGTCCTGGGTTAGGATGCTTTCCCATGTGTGTAATACAGGAGCAATTTTGAGCAACTTTTACAACCAAAAATCCGTGTCCAAGCATGAGTCTAGTAACCTGAACTTAACGCGTTATACGTATTTAAGATCCTGTTAGCCTGGGTCATTAGACCTGCAGTCGAATTGAGATTTTCAACATAATGTACTGTAATATGTAATGTTATACACATCTGAAACTGGATTTACCATTCATTTTTAGATTACCCCGAATATATGTTATCTGGGACCTCAAGATACAAGTATCTGGGGGCTTGTCCCTTCCTCTGTAAGTTGGACAGAGTAGGGTCATGAACTGCAGAGTCATCTGTATACAGAAAGATCCTGTAATACATACAAAAGACGGTGTGACCATGGCGGCACCATTCTATGAAGGCATGTCATGCTAGTAAGGGATCAAGCACAGAAAATTACAAAGAATACAAAAAAAAATTAAAACTGACAATGTATGAGTAAATAAGAACTTAGTGCATCCAACACAATTTTTCTATTCTGTTGTGTCGGACATTTTACCAAAAGATACACCTAAAAGGCAGCCATGGTAATTGTCACCTTAAAGGGTAACTAACCCTTTAGACAAGTTTGTTTAAAAATGTTCTACAGCCTCTTAAATTAATTTTTTAACATACTTTTTAGTGAATTTTGCCGTTTCACTAAACAAATAGGCACATGATGTTTGGGATCTAGCCTGTGCCAGGATTTAGCTGAGCAGCGATGTGTGCTTCTGCCCACTGAGGGCTTGCTGCGACCCTATTCCACCGGTACAGTGGACTCTGTCCACCTCTGACATGTCCACATTGTACTGATTGTACAGCCAATAGACACCTGAATGTCACGTGCCTATTTCTTTAGTAAATCAGCAAAATCCATAGAGAATATTAAAAAAAATGCAAAAAAAATGTAGGGCATTTAGAAAATTCTTAAACAAATTTAGCATGTAGTATAAAGAACAAAGTGACATTTTACCATCTGCTTTTCAGAATGTAAATAAAAACTGACAACCAATATGGCTGCATTTCCTGCGGCCACAACACAAAAAGCCAACTTGTACCATACCCACACACAAATAATTTTTTTTTATTTTGCACAAATATATATTGCCTGATCTGAGTATGACTAGATTCACACTGTCGTTTCGAGATCCAGCAGGGAACAGCCTGCCCGATCTCTCTGCATTCCAGCATTGCCAGAGGCTACTGCATCTCCCTCCAGCCTCCATTCACTATAATGGGGACTGGCAGAGATCAGGCCAAAAACTGGCAAATATGCTAAGAATTACCTGGACAAAAACTGTGAATGTGTGGGCAGGGGTCAGGTAGGGTCTGGCAGTGCTGGATCCAGACATCTCCAGCAGCCTGCTCCTTGCCAGAACAGCCTGCCGCAGATGTCTTAACGCTAGTGTGAAACTAGCCTGTCTTTCCACAGGTTCTTTTCTTGTGAGCAAAATTGGAATGCATAGGGAAGCTTTTCCATTTTTCAAGTTTCAGGTACAATTCAGATATAGCTTTGTGTTAAGACCTAATTAGGGAATTATAGGAACAGATAGCCTTCCCACTCTCGAACTCTAGAGAAGAGTCACTTCTCTTGGACCATCCGGTGGTCATGGGGAATTAGTTAGGCCAGTCCAATTCATTTCTGTATTTACCCTGCACCTGCCGAACCATTGTTGCAAGAGAGAAGCATTGTCCTTACTTTGATCTAGTCTAGAAATTGTGATAGTTGATCAGTTCCTTCTATTGATTGGTCTTCAGCTGGTTTCACGTGGCCATGTCACGGCCACCTTTCTCAGACCAACTGCCGGGTCATGTGATCCAAACTCACTGGGTGATGTATGATGCTGTGAGGTCCAGCTCCGCCGTGGGTTTTTGTTCCAGATTCAAATGATGCTGTGAGTACAGGACATTAGACCCACAGTCAGGATGGAACTCACAGCATCATGGATGCCCACGAGAGCCACAGGTGGTCTGGAAAATGTAGCTGTCACATTTCAAGGACCCCACACAGTCATATGAAAGTAACATTATACGTGAGTCTATTTTATAGGTATTACTAAAGGCTATATTTTAATATTTTTACCCTATTTTCTGCTGAGACTCATGAAACACTAGGGATGGATGTAATTGTGACTGTGTCACAACTATTTTTACTGTTGTCAGTAATACAATGCCCATTTAGAGGCACAATACAGCTCTGTCAAGCGCACCAAGACTTTGTGGAACATTTAGGCACTGAGGTTTTCAAACTGTGAAAAAAAAGCAGCTTGTAAGCTGCAGTAAACTGCTAACTCTGAATCAAGTCTTAAAGGGGTTCCCCGGGTCCAAAATTTATTTTTTATGTGCCCAACTTACCACAAATGCTTTGTACAGACCCATACTATGTGCTAGGAGGCATGTTTAGTAGATGCCTGATACTATACATGCTCCGGGGAAGAGCTGCGTCCCCAAGGCTTCCTGTCTGCAAAGTATGTGACGGTCAGGAAATGCACATCCAAGTGCCAGATTCTGGACCAAGCCAGTCACATGACTGCAGAGGAAGAAAACGTCAACGCATCGGCCAGATAACTGCTTTGTAAACCACTTTCCTCCACAGTTTCAGTTCCTGTGGCAATTGGGAGCAAAGGGCCAGAGAACCCCTTTAAGGGGGTGTTTTAGTGGTGTTTTTGATGTGATTTTTGCCAGCTCCACATGCTGTCTGAAGGTCTGTGGGGAAATACAAAGCATAGGACACACAAGGACTAATCATATAAGCAGGGTCACTGTAAAAGCACAGCACTTGTACTTTCTACGTTGAGTGCCCAAATTTAGGTTTTCAAAACGGATACAACTGGTGGCATATTGCTAGCATATTCCACCAATGTCAGATAAGTGTGGGTCCCGCACCTACTGTATTCCTACAATGGAGTTCCCAAAGTGAACAAGAGCACATCATGCATGTGCGGCCACCCACCATGCATTTCTTAGGGAGTGTCTAAAATAGCCAAGTGCTGGCTCACTTATTTCCGGCAGTTCCATAGAAGTGAATTGAGCAGAGGCTGCTCTTGCATGGTGCGTTCTCCATATTTCTATGGGAGCTCCCAATTTATGCTGACCATGCCATGTGACTACTTTTGGCACTACCACAGAAATGAATGGAGGGTGGCTGTGCATGCGCGGTGCACTCTCTGTTCTAGAGATAGGTGCAGTTCCCAGAGGTGGGACCCATGACTATCTGACTTTGTTGGCATATCCTCGCTTGTTTGAGGTGAGAAAACACCTTTAAAGAGGCTCTGTCACTTGGATCAACCCTATTAAACCAGATATACTGCCTGGTAGGGCTCATCATGCTGATTAAAACAATATCGTTCTTTTGTCAGTATGATAAACAGCTGCAGAGAAATCAGAGGTTTTATTTATATGCAAATGAGCAATTGGAGCACCAAGAGGCGGGGCTGAATCATCTGAGCACTGCTATACAACACCCCCTATGCTCTGCACACTCCCTCCTCCCCTTGATTGAAAGGGCTAGACATCAGGCTGTGGGCAGAGCGTGCAGAGCACTGCAGGTGTTACATAGCAGTGTTTAGAATATTCAGCCCCGCCTCTTGGTGCTCCAATTGCTCATTTGCATATGAATACAACCTCTGATTTCTCTGCAGCTGTTTATCATACAGACAAAAGAAAGGTACAGTTTTAATAAGGATGATGAGCCCTACCAGCCAGTATGTCTGGTTTAATCGGGTTGATCCTGGTGACAGAGCCTCTTTAAGGCCTTCTATATAGGCACTACTGAAAGCATTCTGGCTAGTGATATCACAGTATGTTTGGCAATGCTACAGTGCAAGATTGTAAAGCACTAGCTAGTGTTACGATCCACAGAACGTGTCATTTACCGTCCTCTCCCAGCTTTGCAGGACCACTGTTTGGAAGTGACAGGAGGATTCTAGGAGTTGTAGTTACTGATCCCTGGTGTATAATAAAGGAATGGACTGGTAGATATTAGAAACTAAGATATAGGTCTCCTCTAGATTACAGCATACTATGTGTATATATTTTTATCACCATTATTGCACATGGGGGGGGGGATTTACATGGAAGGAATCATTTGTCCTTGACTTTTTGTTAATTAGATGGTTTTCTTTACTTTTCTAGTTTCCTATGCAGCATGTTGCAGGTCTTATTGTTTATTTAGGTGTTTTAACAACACCTTCTCTATAGGTGAAAAATACCTTTAAGAAAATGCTAGTGGTAAGCTACACTGTGCGCCAAAAAATAAAATACCTGAAAAACATGCTAAAAAGCACAAGCGGCAAATACACTTCTCAACATAGAATGCTGCAACACCAAGGACAAGCTGTAAGGATATACAAATCTAGGAAGTAGCAGGTGTCGCTAAGATCTGCAGATGATCTAATTTTCAAGCACCTAGCTCCTATCTGTGGCATGTGGGAGGGGCATAAAAGCCAGATTGAAAGCAAAGTTTTTTATGTATGTGAAACCTCAAAAATCAGATCAAGTCATGTGGGATAATTGTTCAATGTCTTTGTTTGTCTATATGCCAATTGTCACATACTGAGAGGGATAGAATCCTTTAAATGTGAGACCTTAGTTTATAAATCTGGCTGACTACTACGTGCCAAGGCCAAAATGTCAGTACTGTTCAATCAAGCGTGTTCCAGTGGTTGGGAGAGCAACGAGGAATGACGGGAAGATGTTTACAGAGGCGAACCTCTGCATGGACAAATTGTCTGATTAGAAGAATGGCGCATACTGATCCATTCTGTACTGCAAGTGAAATTAGACATCACAACCCAAGCCTAGGGTGGCAGTGTCTACAAACCATCAGAAGGCGTTTCCACAACATTGGGCTACGAGACAGATGTCCAGTTACAAGTGTTCCATTGACCTTATGCCACCTCTAAGACAACATGGTGCACAGCAAGACAGCATGGAGCCTAGAATAGAGGTCTTTCCTCTTCAGCAATGAGCTCTACTTTTGTCTCAGATGCAATGATAGCCAGAGATTGGTCTGGAGATCAAGTGGGCAATGCCATAAAGAGGCCTTCCCAAGGACACATCACAGAGCCCTGCTCCTGGGATTATGGTGTTGGGTGGCATGTACAGTAGCCTTTCACTTCTAAGTACACTAACAGCTTGGAGGGAACCAGTGGTATAGCCATTTCTCCAAAGTGTCCCAGGAGCCTATTTTCAACAGGACAACGCCAGGCCTCATGTTGCTCAAGCTACTGTGAGCAGCCTGCGTGGCCTAAACGTGTTACCATCTCCAGACTTGTCTCCCTTTGGGAACATCTGGGACGTCATTGGTCAGCAATTGTAAAGGGAGTTGTCAGCAGCAGATGTTGTTGGTTTGCATTTCCTAGTACTGTGATGGCTAACCTCCGGCACTCCAACTGTGCTAAAACTACAACTCCCAAGATGAACACTTGCTTGGCTGTTCTCAGAACTCCATAAAAAATGAATGGAAAATGCTGGAAGTTGTAGTTTCAACACAGGTTAGCCATCACTGATCACTCAGCCATTACTAACCTCATGGACAGCACGTGAAGGCATGTAAGTGCACGTATTTCTGCTCATACGTGATACCGCATAAATGGAGATGTTTTGAATATTTTGTTTCCATTTTTATCATTTGCATATCATTAACATGCCTTTCGAGCCCGTGATTTCCATAATTCCACAACTTTTCCTTCTTGGTGTTGCAATTTCAGTGTTGAGGAGGTAAAAAATAATGATTGTGCTTATTTTGTGTCCAATCAAGCTTTGGTTGCAGAACAACTGCACGAAAAAAGCTGCATGAAAAAAAACAGACACACTACTTTTTCTCATTCTTTATTTATAAAGATTTTTCAAATAGTAAAGTAAAAAATCCAAATAGTAAAGTAAAAAATCCAAACAGTAAAGTAAAAACTGTCAGCATGCAGGCTGGCAGTACCCGACAAACTACTTGGGCTCTCTGCACACTCTGTTCGAGGCTACCGGCAGGAATATTTGCTGATGTATACCATGATATAGGTATATAGTGCCATACATTGTCCAATGGGCACAATGCTATAAAATAGTATACAGCGTGGTATATATATTTTTTAGCATTTATAGCAAAGTGCAGTCTTCTGCAATTTCCTACACAGTTAAGAGGGGTTTCCGGGAGTAGAATATCAATGACCTGTACTCAACGTAGGGCATCAATATCTGCTTGGTGGAAGTCTCCTATTCCCAGTATCGCCACCAATCAACCATTTGAAGACACTGCATCACTTCAGCGAGCACTGTGGCCTCCTCACAGCATACCAAGCACAGAGCAATATATTGTATAGCGGCTATACTTGGTACTGCAGTTCAGGCCTGTTCCCTGGAATGAGATTGAGCTGCACATAGGCCACGTGACTGATGAACGTGACGTCACTGGAATATGAAGAGGCCATAGCGCTAACCAGAGCACCGTGGCCTCTTCAAACAGCTTACTGGAGTGAGACCCTCACTGATCAGATATTCATAACCTGAGGAGAGGTCATCAATATTTTACTCCCTGAAGACACCTTTATATAAATAAATATATATATAAAATTGGTCTATCGAGGTGCACCTGACGCTTTTGTGACCTCTGTCAGGTGAATGTGGCTCTAAGGACACATCTGATGTATATGCTGGGCGTTTCCTAGTCTGGCACAGGGCTTTAAACTATATATATATATATATATATATATATATATATATATATATATAGAACAGCATGTCAGCCTACCCTATTCTACAGAAAAACTATCCAGATTTTAAGCTGTCTGGGTCTGTCTGTGTTTGTACAGTGAAGCAGGCCCACGTATACTTATTATACAGCAAGTGCTGTGTGTACATATCCTGCCTATCACCAGCAGACAACACCCAAACCTCCTCTGGCTGACCTCATTAGACGCACTGTACACATCCTTTCAGCGGCGACCTTATTAGGCGGAGCTATGATGACTGACCTTCACGGGAGGAGCTAAGCTCCCCCCACTCGCTCGACACCATGTGACCGTTTCGTCACCGCAGTCTGCTTCCTCTTTTGACCTTCCAGGGCGTGGCTTGTGCGGCATTCTCTAGAAGCTGCCGGTCCAGCATAACTTTTACCACGCCCACCCGAATCCGCCTTCACCTCCCCATTGGCTGACGCTAAGCCGGGGGGTTGCCCTCTGTCTCCCGAGTACGCGAACCGGAAGCGCCTCTTGCTCCAGCTGGTTGTCATTTCTCTGTGTGCTCGGTCCTGACTAGAAGGACGGGGAGGAGCAGCGGAGACGGACAGAGCCTGACGAGAGACGCACATAGAGGGATCATCATTCCCCCCTCCCCCGCTCCCCGAGACCGACACAGAGACCCCCTTCTTCTTCTTCCTCGTTTCCCCCGATACACGTCCATCACTCGTTGCCCTTCACCCTCTCCGCTCGTTTTTCTGTCACACCGGGGCGGGGGAGCAGAGCCAACCATATGCTGTAATGTCACAGAGACTGGGAGGCGAGCTCCTGCGCTGTCACTGAAGTGCTGGCTTCATGAGGTAATTCTCTGTCGTCTGGGGGTTGTGAGGTGCCGGCCGCGGCTGGTTGACGGTTCCTTATATTTAGAGACGTCATAATACTTTCCTGTGTCTTTTCTCTGGCTGTTGGGCAGGGTGCTGAGAAGAGGAGGAGGACACCACCACACTGAGGAGAAGACCACACCGAGGCCTCTTCCATCCTGCCTTCATACCTATTAGCTGTGCTCTCCATGACAGAAAGCTCCCCATTGATCTCTGGGCTGCACTACATGGATTGAAGCTGGGGAGAGGTACAACCCACATTCACTAAACCAAAGAATCACTTGGTAGATTCCAGCCCGGTTTCCTCTGCCTGACACCAGGCTGTGGTAAATGTCTGACAAGGATCACCATTAGAAGGTGTGGAGATTTCGTATGCACTAAGCACAATTTGGCTTCGAGCAGAAAGGAAACCGACGCAAATATTTGCTCCGAAAAATTAGTAATAAATGGGGGATTACGGGTTTGGAGTGCTGGTGCAAAATAACACTGGGAATAAATCGGCGTTTCCAGTCAGGTTTCATCCACATCTGCAGCCTCCTCACCACCATCAGAATGCCACCCCGAGCCCCGCCGCTTTCATAAATAACACCGCTGCCAATGGCAGTAGTGCCGGCTCGGCATGGCTCTTTCCTGCCCCGGCTGCCCATAACATCCAGGATGAGATTCTGGGCTCCGACAAATCCAAATCTCAACAGGAACAGCAAGATTCCTTAGAAAAACAGCAGCTTTCCCCTAGCCAAAGCCAGGAGGCGGGGATCCTACCTGACCCTGAGAAGGTGAAATCTGAGGAAAATCCAGGAGACAGCTCTTCGGAAAACGGAAAGGAGAAAATAAGAATCGAGTCTCCTGTGTTGGCAGGGTTTGATTACCAAGAGGCGTCAGGGCTGGGGTCTTCAAACCAGACCCTGACCTCTTCTGCATCTCCCCTAACGGGATTCAGCAATTGGTCCGCTGCTATCGCCCCTTCTTCTAACACTATAATTAATGAGGATGCAAGTTTCTTTCACCAGGGAGGGGTCACTGCCGCTTCCGCAAATAATGGTGCTTTGCTGTTCCAAAATTTTCCTCACCATGTCAGCCCTGGCTTTGGTGGTAGCTTTTCTCCACAGATTGGACCCATGTCTCAACATCACCCTCACCACCCCCATTTTCAGCATCACCATAACCAACATCAACAGCAGAGGAGGTCTCCTGCCAGTCCACACCCACCCCCGTTCCCCCACAGAAATGCTGCTTTTAACCAACTACCCCATTTGGCCAACAATCTCAATAAACCCCCCTCTCCATGGAACAGCTACCAAAGCCCATCGCCTACACCATCTTCTTCATGGAGCCCTGGTGGTAGCGGATATGGAGGATGGGGTGGGTCCCAAGGTAGGGATCACCGTAGAGGACTGAATGGAGGAATAACGCCCTTGAATTCCATCTCGCCCTTAAAGAAGAATTTTGGGAATAACCACATCCAGTTGCAGAAGTACGCCAGGCCCAACTCTGCCTTTGCACAAAAATCCTGGATGGAAGACAGCTTGAATAGAGCCGACAACATATTTCCATTTGCGGTGAGGATGTGTATATGTGTTTTGCATGTCTTTCTGTGGGTCTGGAAGTGTTGGGAATCATAAATTGGGTGGAAAAGGCGATGTGGCATGGGAATTTTATGTGTTTAAGGCCATAGTAGTAAATTAGAATGATGGCACAGGCTATGCGCCATCTTCAATGATGCCATTTTATAGAGCTAACCTAAATGACCCCCATTTTTTCCAGTAAGCTAGACGGGCCATAGAAGTAGGAGGTTTTGTGTGCGTCAAAAAAATGTTGATGGTACCACCATGGTACCTGAAAACGCAGCTGATCTTATTGATAATTCATTGGATGTATGGAGGCTCTACCACTGGGATGTCCACCAAGCACAAGAACCCTTTTACCCCTCAGAGCCCACTGAAATGAAGGGAGGGGCAGGTCGGCCTTGCACACTGCCACTCCATCTCTATGGGAGTACCGGAGACAGCACTTGACTATTTCCAGAACTCCCTTGAAGATGAATGGAGCGCCATTGTACCGCTCGGTTCATTTTTTAGGGTGGGGCTCTAAGGGTAAGAGGTCCCTGTTCTTATGATCCATGTGGGTCCCTGCGTTCGGACCCCCCATTAATCCAATATCCCCTATGCTATGGATAAGGAACAACTTGTCACAACTGGAATACCCTCTTTAAGGTCTTTTCACACTGTGTCTTGGCGAATACGTCAAATGGACCCCATTATACTGTTTTGGAGCTAACTGCATGGAATGACTCGGCAGACTGTGCCATTCTATACAGAGCCATCTAGTAAGAAAATAGGGTGGCCAATGGTTCTCTCAAACCTTGGGTGCACCCTGCTGCGGCAGAGTGAAAAGACCCTTACAAGGTAGCTGAGCAAAAGCCTTTATGGAGGAGGGTTCTATGCACCACTGTGTACTACACTGGTCTTTAATTGCTGGTTCTGATCCGTGCAGCACTCTGCAGCTTCTCACATTTCCATTTGGGTTGGATATCTATGTGCCAGCCATCCCTGGCAGTATCCATACTTGCGTCATGGTTGACCTTGAAATCTTGCAGCAGAGCTCCAGTCCTTGTCCATCCCTAGTGCCGTTTGGTGACGGGCTCTGTATATTGCAGATATCACCTCAGCATCTGGCACCGGCCCATAGCCGGAGTTCCTGTAAAAATAGACAAGGGATCCTTTATTGTCTCCAAAACAAAGGTTGCGGCTGCAGATTTTCAGGTCAGCTGATAATGTGTCTCCTCAGCGGGATCCATCCTGATGGTGGTTATTTTTATCCCTGGTATGCAAGCTCTGCTGCTTGCATTCCTCCAGCCTCATGCCGTCCATGCAGCCCGACTGCTTTGTATTTTCTACACCTCGCCAAATGGCTAACCCAGCTGTGCTGCATCCGTATGCAGGCCGTAGCCATAGTGTTAACTCTTCCACTGCCGGTACTCTAAGTTTGCAAGAATCTCCTATCTATCGTCGCATACTGTACAAGCAGTGTGGGCGAAGGTGTAGTATCATTCACCATACTAGTATGACCCCCACTGTGTGTTACGCAGTGATCTTCAGGCACCTCTAATGCCTGCAGTGAATTTCGAGTAGCCCTGGCACTGGATGGGTTACGATTGCTGCTCCATTACTAGGGTGGTTGTTTGGTAGGTGAGTAAAGAAGGTATGATCGCATTCATCCATCGTCGTATACATTCAGTATGGGTGTGATAACAGGAAAATATATTGGTTGCAGCATATGCCGGCTGTGTACAGAAGCTTTTACTGGAGAATGTGTGACTATTATGGGGTTATTATGCTGTAGTATACTCTAGTTTTTTCACTGCGGTATTGATGATGATTGGTGACCCATGTGAGGACGTGCCCTGGAGACTTAGTGGTCCTCATCCACCGTACTCCACTGCAGCATCCAGTACTTGGCTCTTGGACAGTGTCCCACCTTCCTGTTCACTTTGCAGGTTTCTGTTAGCTGCTAATTGATCGGAAGAGCATTTGACATGACTATTGCATTGCTACAATGGGGTTATGTAAGCGTTCACATCGCAAACTGGTGGGGGATCCTGGTAGCTGCTGTGGCGCTCTTCTCAGGCTCCTGTTGCCTTTGCTTTATGAAAAATGAAGCAACTTTGTAGTGGGTCTAGATTTAACCCTTTCAAGACTTGATTTTTTCCCCCCTTGTTTTCATTTTTTACTCCCAGCCCTCCCAAAGCCATATTTTTTTTTCTTTTTTCATTCACATAGCCATATGAGGGCTTGTTTTTTGTAGGACAAGATGCACTTTCTAATGACACCATTTGTGGCTGCATACAATGTGGTGGGAAGCGGGGAAAAAAATCCAAATGGGGTGGAATTATTTTTTAAAAAAAAATAATAATAATTTTTTTTTTCTACACTGTTTCCTATGCGGTAAAAGTGACCTGTTACATTTATTCTCTGGGTCAGTACAATTACAGCAATACCACATTTTAATACTGAATATTTTTTGCAGGATGATCTGTACTTTTAATTAAAGGGGTTCTCCGGGAATTAAGAAAATGACTTCATTATAAATATATTTCCCAAATACCTTCCATTAGTTATAATGGCTCATTTTGTCTGGGGAGCGATCATTTGGAGAAATAAAATGGCTGCTGTCCTTTTAGTACACACAAAACCTGTCCTAATCACACAGCAGGACAAGTTACTTCACAACACTGAGGTAAAGAACTGCCTCATCCTCCTCTCTGTTCCGCTTGTCAGGGATTATGATCCTGAATACAGGTGATAAGATCTTTAATTTCTCCATTACCACAGCCTGTCCTCTGTGTACTCCATTTCCACAGAGATTCAGCTGAAGATCTTCTCATCTGTATTCAGGATCATAATCCCTGACAGAGCAGAGAGGAGGATGAGGCAGCTCTTTACCTCAGTGTTGTGAAGTAACTTGTCCTCCTGTGTGATTAGGACAGGTTCTGTGTGTATTAATAGGACGGTGGCCATTTTATTTCTCCTAGTGATTTCTCTGTAGACAAAACAAGCCATTTTATTTCTCCTAATCATTGCTCCCTAGACAAAACAAGCCATTATAACTGATGAAAGGTATTTGGGAATATATTTATAATAAAGTAATATTTACATATTTTCATTTTCTTAATTCCCTGAGAACCCCTTTAATACCATTCTATGTTGTGTATGAGTTTTTGATCACTTTTTATTCAATTTTTTTGTTTGCCATATAGGATAATACTTTTATATTTTAATAATACAGGTGTTTTCGCATGCGGTGATGCCTATGATGTTAGTTTTTTTTAAATTATTTATGGTAGGTATTTTTATTTTAGGGAAAGGAGGGTGATTTTTTTAAATATTTTTAAATATTTTTAAACTTTTTTTTTTTTAATTAAACTTTTTAAAAGTTCCCATAGGGAACTATAACAAGCAATCATTAGATTGCTTTTTTTCATAGACTCCAATGCATTGGCATTATACCGTGTTCCTATGGAGCCCTGCCACAGGCAGGCTCTGCAAAGGAGCTTATGTAAATTTAAAGTGTAACCGCCATGTTTTCATAAAAAAAATCAGTTTTAACATATGTTACTGCTGGTGCAGCATTATGCATAAATCAATCTTTAGTTTCTTCACATACCACTGTTTTCCTTAAACTTTTCCCTTAGTTACGGCTGTTTTAACTTCTACAATATGAGGATCTTCTCATGATGGCTCCTCTTCCAGTTCTCTGAGGCCAAAACTGCCTTCCCTCACTCCACATATACACTTGCTTTGGCCAGCAGCTTCCTGTCAGCCAATCAGACTGGATTACTGAGAGACACACCTCCTTACTCTGAAACCAAATGCAGGCATGCAGTGTGAAGGACCGCCCCTCTGTCTTCTGTTTATGATTAGCTGGAGACAGAAAAGCCCTAGCAACAGTCTTTTAAGAGACCAGTGGAAAGGGACAGGGGACATTAATGAAAGCTGCCATTATAAGGTAATTACAGATCTATGGACAATCATTGACAGAATAACTCAGGTATAGCTCTAATAAACTAGCAAATTAAAAAAAATATGACAGTTACACTTTAAGGTGCTCTTCATAGGGAGATATTGCATTTCACAATTCAGATTTTCCACAGGACTGCAGAGCTGGACTTTACATATAGCAATTGCCTTTCTCGGGTACTAATGGTTTCTCCAGGAACTCAGATACCCCTGGACATGCAGTTGGGCCATATTGCCTAACAAGGGGTCGTTGCAAGACAAATATCATGAAACACGTGTGCACACTGGCAGGCGGGAGATCTAGAGGGACGTTTATGACGATACTTCCACCACAATTCTGGCATTGAGAAGAAGTTGCATGTTATGACGCACATAATATGTGCACCATAATTTGGTACTTTTTTAGCTGCTCAACACCTTTCTAAAGTGGTGAGAAGAGGGATGGAGCTTAGCAGGTAGGGGGAAGCATCCAAAGCGGCCCACTGGATTTACAGTGCTTTACAGAAACTGGCATGTGTTATAGCTTGAGTTGGTGCATGGAGTGCCAGCGGTGTGCCTAATTTATTAAAAGGCATCTGCTGTACATCTCACTCCAGCGCACAGGGGATCAAGATGAGTGTATTGGAACACCAGTCTTATGAATAGATAAATCTTCCTAATAGAATGAGAATGGCAAACTGATGCAGGAGATGGCAGGCACAGGAACAGATGGAAAATTGTGATGGTAGACAGATGAGAGTGAATAGATGACGATGAAACTGACTATATGTATATAAAGATATGAGAACATCATCAATGTCTCTCACCAAATGAGATCAGGAACGCAACAGGACGTCCTGCTGATAAATCCACATCAGATGTGCCAGAATTCAACAAAATTCTAATGCCAGCCTCTCCACCAGATGACTCTTTCTTGATTTACTCCATAGTACACACAGATATGTGGTGTTTCAGCTATATCCTAGCCTTTTTCATTTGTGTTTAAAGGGAACCTGTCATCACCGAAACACCCCCTGAACTAGAGTAAACGTTGTATAGTGTAAGTGATGCTGAATCCGAATATGTAAGTTTTATCTTCATACTCACTTCTATTCTGACGCTGTGCTCCCACAAACCTGCAGTAAAATGCACTCACTGGACTCTTCTTTGAGTCCTCTCCATTATGTGAGTGAGCACCGGAGTCCAGTGAGTGCATTTTACTGCTGGTTTGTCAGAGCACAGAGTCAGAATGGAAGTGAGTATGAAGATAAAACATACATATTCGGATTCAGCATCACTTACACTATACACCGATTACTCTAGTTCAGGGGGTGTTTCGGAGATGACAGGTTCCCTTTAAGGTTGACATGCATATCAAAAAGGTGGTACGTCCATAAGACGTCAATCACAAATTCATAATAATGCTTCAGTTGTGTGCTCACCAGTCATTGAAACCAGACGTAAAAAGCTATTTAAAAAACACACTCAATCAAGCATTTTGCATATCCCCAGTGAAGAGTCAGGCCGGCGGGATGCAGGTCACCTCATCCACATGGTCTCAGTGTCCATGCATGTACTGGACACCGTGGTAACATCGCAAACAATCCTCACTGCCTCTGCTTAGTCACGCATGCACCACTTCAGCCATTGAGCAGTAGCAGCAGCCAATGATGGTAAGATGTAGTTCACCCCCTCTGGAAATCATTGACAACACATCATCTCCTCCAGCTGATCGAGACCCGCCTGCAGCGGGGCAATTGACACCTTGGGGAGCTCAATATCAAATGAGCTATCGCCTCTCATAGTCAACCATGTAGTTCAAACCAGAAGAGACAATAGAGAACTGCCCTACACTTTGTGAATGGTACAGGGACAAGCCCATACTACTTCAATAACATTAATCCAGTCATTGTGCCTCTGCATGAACAACACAGGCCTAATTTAATCTTCATGGAGGACAATGCAGTAGCTCATTGAGGTCACTTTATGAGGGAACAGCTGCTGGAGACTGGGGTACCTCAAATGGAGTTGCCAGCACTTTCTCCAGACCTAAAACCCATTGAAAACCTATGGGATCAGCTGAGTCCCCAATGTAGAGGCTCGTAACTCTGTACCCCAGAACCTCAAAGACCTGAGGGCCACCCTTCAAGAAGAGCGGGATGCCTTGCATCAGCAGATAAGTCGACTTGTGAACAGCATGAAACATTGTTGTCAAGGTGTAATTGATGCTCAAGGCCACATGACAAGTTATTGGGACATTGACATTTGGGGGGGTATACCCACCACTGGTGTTGGCTTTTATTTCAATAAATTGTTTGAGATGAAGAAATCACCATTGCATGCTTCTACTTAAATGCTCTACTTTCATGATATAATATCACTGTAGTGTGAATTTTTACTTTTTCCATAAATTTCACCCAAAAGCCAAATATCCCTAACTTCTTGTGAGTAGTCTGTACGTTCCATTCTGTATATAAAATAATCAATGGACAATTCACTGATTTTCAACTTTTACATCTTTGGGAATGGACTGTAATCTGCAAGACAATAAGAAGAATCTATGATCAAGTGACAAATCGAGAACCAAACTACGCAAACAGAATCTACAGGGATGAAGTCCTAGGAAGGACTAAAAGTAGGAAGCTACACAAATACCACACAGGCTAGGAGTAGGATTCAAGGAATAACAGAATTCTGTATACAAATGCCCAGAGGTGACGCTATACACGGCAACTACAGAGCAGATACAATGAACATTTAAAGAAAGGCTAACCATTCAAGAACTCCTCCCTTAATTAAGCTGAGCAAGCTGTCTTAGTGTTAGGGCTCATGCACACATCCGTACCATGGATATCGGCCATGTGTATTTCGTATTTTGTATAACAGCCCTATCCTTGTCCATAATGTGGAAAATAATAGGACATATTCAATTTTTTTTGCAGAACAGCCATGCGGACATACGGAAACGAAATGTACACTGAGTCATTTCCTTTTTTTTTTCCAGCTACATTGAAGTGAATGGTTCCTCATATGGGCTGCAAAAAAAAACAAAAAACGAAACAGACAAAAAAAAAATTTCGCGTGCATGAGCCCTTGGTAAACAGGAGAAAGTGAGGCAATAGCAAA
This sequence comes from Rhinella marina, assembly GCA_900303285.1. Lineage (NCBI taxonomy): Eukaryota > Metazoa > Chordata > Amphibia > Anura > Bufonidae > Rhinella > Rhinella marina. The sequence continues at coordinate 84,510 of ONZH01016989.1, forward strand.
ATCCCTGCTGCTTGTAACAGTCCTACTATTTTCTGCTAAAATATATACATTTAGTAGGTTAGCCAGAAGAGAACAGATGGAAGGGAATCTGACCTCAGACTCGGACTACAGTAAGTTTGCAGTCTGACACCATGTTTTTTTAAGACCCATTACAAAGTTGCTTCATTTTCCATGTTATATTTACTGGGACATCTTGCACCTCAAGTAGCCATTTTTGACATGAATGAAATAAAATCATACTAATCCCTTATATATATATATATATATATATATATATATATGCAACCAGGAAATTTTCCATTATATTTTTTTTTTGTCATTTTAGTTTTTTACTCCCAGCCTTCCCAAAGGCATTACTTGCCAAATCACCCCTACAGAGAAAGTTAAGTGATGAAAAAATGTCGAATCTGCAATTTTAATTCCATTATCCCTTTCACCATATAGGATTTTATATTTTAATAGTATGAGAGTTTTCGCACGTGTAGATGCCCATGATGTTGTTTTGGCTACCAAGCATGATGGCTTTAAAAAAAAAAAAAAAGCCCTGGCTCATGTGTCTAGCTACTATACAGCCTGAGATCCAGCCATCTGTAGCAAGGATGTATGAGATGCTATCGTGCAAGGTCATATGAGATACATCCTTGGCAGGAAAAGGGTTAATGCTGATGAATAAATATGACAAAAGCTGTTGAAGAATTTACTATCTAAACAGGTTCTCTACTGAAATTAATTTATATATAGTGTATCAAGAAAGGTATAGTTGTAACCTGAAGACCCAAGAAATTCGAAACAGACTTGTTGGTAGGGACATGCTGCATGCATCAATTGTATCCATGGTAACCAGACTGAGATGTTCATCAAAGAGCTGAGCTGGCATAGTGAAAAATGGGATGTAGATTGTATGTAGTCACATCTCAGGTTGTGATATTAACCTCTTCCCTACGCAGTCTTTTTTTTTTCTATTTTTTACTCCCTGTCTTCCAAGAGCCATATCTTTTTTATTTTTTGCATTCACAGACATACAACTCCTTTTGTGTTTACAGGATATGTTATACTTTCTGATGGCACTATTTAATATTCTGTAGGATGTATTGGGAAGAATTAAGAACTGAAAAAAATTAATGGGGTATTCCCATCTTAGACAACGGGGGCATATCACTAGGATGTGTCCCCATTGTCTATATCCAGAACAAAGCGCTGAAAGTGGTGGCTGGAGGACCCCGAATCAGGCCACCACCAAGCGCTTTCCTCATTGAAGTGATTGGGAACGCACTGTGCTTTTGCGGCCACCGCTCCTGTTCATTTCTATGGGGCCAATGGAAATAGCCAAGTCAGCGCTCGGCTATTTTTGCTGGCCCCATAAATTAATGGAGGGCAGCTAGGCATGCATGGTGCGCCCTCAACAACTTTGTCGGCTGCGTTTATGAGATAGGTGTAGGTCCCACATCTGGAACCTGCACCTATCAGTCAATGGGAACATATCCAAGTGATATCCCCCTATTGTCTCAGATGGGAATACCCCTTTAATGTGGCGGAATTGGAAATAAAAACACAATTGCACCATTTACAGGCGTGGTTTTTACTGCTTTCACCGTGCAGAAAAAAAATACATGTTACCTTTATTCCTTAGATCTGTACGATTGCAGTGATGTTTACACTGCTATATTCTGACACACAGAAATTTTCTATAATCTCCTACAGAGCTGTATAAGAACCATTGTTTGCTTTATTTTTTTAGTGGTACCATTTTGGGGTATGTATCACTTTTTGATCACTTTTTATTCCATTTTGTTTGGGAGGCGAAGTGACGGAAAAAGCTCATTCTTATGGAATACATCGGGCATTTTTTTCACACAATGGTACCATCAGCAGCACAGACTCAGGGTTTGAGGCTGTGCCGCAGATACCAAGCAACTGCAGGGTTTCCTCTTCTCCAAGCACTGAGGAGACAAATGCTGTGCACATGATCTTCCCTTCCTCCTCACCCTGCAAACACAGAACTGACAAAGACCGGAGGAGTTGTCTCCTCTGTACTCTGACTTGTAGTCCCACACATACAACACGAGTATCCCAGCAGTCAGACTGCAGGCAGGGCAGAACTTTTATTCACCCTTTGCAGAGGAGGGGGAGGGGAAAGGCAGTCTTTGTTGACACCCACAAATATTCATGAGGAAAACCTCAGATATTATTGTTACATGCTCCCACAGCTCTGCAACTGCATGTCAACAAAGGGCCAGAACAGAGCTAGGGAAATGAGTTGGGCCTCATGGATCGTTCGTGACCGTATTGCGGCCCACTTGAATGGGTCTGCAAACCGGAAGATATGGGGTGGAACAGAGACACGGATCAGAAGCACTAGGGAGTGCTTCCATGGCTTTTCTGTCCATGCCTCTGCACTGGTAAAAAATAGTGCATGCACTACTTTTTTGCGGTGTGGACCGTCAGATGCGGATCACGGACCCCATTCAAGTGTATGTGTCCGCAGATGACGCACACATGGTTGGTACGCGTGCATTGCGAACCGCATATTATGGTCCACAGCATAGGCGGCACACGGTTATGTGCATGACGCCTTAATAGAATATTTTTTGCCTAAACCTTTCTTAGCTCATGTATATATTACTGACCATCAGATTTACAATGCTTTATTTTTTTACATAACTGAGAACCCCTTAAATAATAACCACAATAAAAATGATTCCACCACTACTCCAATTTACTTATCACCTGTATGTCATGTAACACTGCTGCTTACTGAATGTCAGTGGGGTGTCACATGACTTAGGCCATGGATACATTGCACACTGACACATGGCTATACCATTCTACTGTATATAGGGGTCAACTGCCTGATATAAGAAAGATATATTTATTCAGAATTCTAAATACATGTATATTAGGAAATTTAATGATTTTCTATTATATAAAGAAATATAAAAATAAAAGCAGCATAGCCCTTTAATAGGAACTTTACACTGACAGGCCCAGAATCCTTTACAAGGCTCTTGGCTGCCATAGCAACCGAACAGCTTCTGCAGTCTTATAGTGGAGGAGCCTTTGTGTGACGGAACTCTCTCCTTCCAAATCACCGCTTAGATAATGTGGTTGCAATAGACCAAGATGTCTGAGGGGTTAAATATTTATATCTGAGTAATTCCACAATATATTTAAAATTAATAAGAAATAGAGTTGTTGTTTTCATTCAGACTTTTCACCAGTTGAAATCAAATTTAAAGGCCCCAATACACATTAGTGTATCGTCTACAGACGCCACTGAGACCGGCAGGTTTTGCTGACAGTCTGTGTGTGGGGAGCGCCCGACTCTCTCCCAACAGATAATGTCAGGGAGAGAAGGATCAAGAAACTAATATTTTTGCACAAAACATTTGTTCTCCTTGGATGCAGCTTAGGTAGGGTACTGGCTGTCCTTAAAGGGGTTCTCCGGGATTTAAGAAAATAAAAATAATTAAATATTACTTCATTATAAATATGTTCTCAAATACCTTTCATTAGTTATAATGACTTGTATCTAGGGAGCAATCATTAGGAGAAATAAAATGGCCACCACACAGGATGACAAGTTACTTCACAACACTGAACTAAAGATCTGCCTCATCCTCCTCTCTACTCTACAGATGACAGAATCTTCAGCTGAATCTCTAAAGGAATGGAGGTCATGAGAAGACATGAAGTACAGAGAGGAGGTGGGGGTAATGAGCAGCATCACTTGTATGCAGTCTCCATTACCACAGTCTGTCCTGTCCACCCCTTTCTCTGTACTTTATGTTTCCTCATGAACTCCATTCCTACAGAGATTCAGTTGAAGATCTTATCAGCTGTATTCAGGACCATAATCCCTGACGAGCAGAGTGGAGGATGCAGGAGCTCTTTACCGCAGTGTTGTGAAGTAACTTGTCCTGCTGTGTGATTAGGACAGGTTCTGTGTGTACTAGTAGGACGGTGACCGTTTTATTTCTCCTAGTGATTTCTCTGTAGACTAAACAAGCCATTATAACTTATGAAAGGTATTTGGGAAAATATTTATAATAAAGTAATATTTAAATATTTTCATTTTCTTAATTCCCAGAGAACCCCTTTAAAGAGACCAGCTCTATATGGAGACTTATTGGCAATATATGGCAATGCTCCATGGGAAAACAGCACAGCAAGTGGTCAGAAGAAGACCAGGGATCGGTGAATACAACCAGTGCTACACTCAGCGCTCTCTGCACCTTCTCCAACCAGAATGAACATTTGCCAGAATTGTCTGCTGCAAAGTTCCAGTGGTGGTTCTTACAAGTAGTTACAGACATGTCAGGAGAGGTGACAGGTCCTATTTAGTTAGAAAATGTTTGAGCGGATGGTCGCCAGTAGAGGAATGACCTGGACCCATATGTAACAGCGGCACCACTATTGGTGTTGAGGAGGACTACTTCTACCAGCGCCGTCTTGTGTTCAGTGTCCCTTGAGTCATCCTTCAGTACAGATGACTAGACAAGACATTTCACTTACTACACCCATAATCCTTTGGGTGGCATTTACTTCAGTACTGCTTTATTTAGGTGTAGTGTGATACTATTCTATCATTACCTCTCCTTTTCACCACTCCTCAGTTTTCCTCCTATGATACTCCCTGTTCTATCTAATAAAAGTTGGCTTTTCAGCCTATTACTAATGCATGTAGAGGAACAAGTTAATGCAGTTGTCTATTAACCATAGCAAAGCTTGCTCACATAAAAAAAGCCATTAGTCAGCAAGTGCAGTATCTGGGAGGGATTTACCTTTAAGACGTGTAGTGAAATGAAATGTACAGTTAAAATGATTGGGATCTCCTGAAGTTTGGATTGAAGTTGGCAAATAGCAGACAAACCCAGTGGTAGAAACCTGTGTCCCGTTCCTGGGTGTGTCTGGTCCCCACTTGACCCTAAATGGCTTGGACCCAATCGCTGGCCTCACATGATAAAACAGCACATCACTGCTGTAGGCGGGGGAGAGTCAGCCTCCCCCATACTCAGTTGTTTGGCTGGTCTCGCAAAAATAGGCAGCTTCCTTTGATGTTACTGTAGTGTGTATGGGCACCTCCTGAAGGTGCTGTTTGTTAGGACTATTTTTATTTTATCATCACTGTTGTCATAGCCATATGAGGTCTTGTTTTTTGCAGGATGAGTTGTATTTTTTAATTGTCATTTTGGGATATATATAATATATTGTATAACTTGCCTGCAGTATGCCGGCAGTCGGAACCCCATTGGTCTGATATTGACAGCCTCATAAATGTGCCACGTCCATCCAAGACCATGCATCAGAAACGACAACAGTTTGGTCTGTCTTCATTTGAGCCCAACAAAATGCCACTGCATCCTTATATCATTTTATTTTATTTTTGTAGAATAAAAATGTTTTGTTTTTTTTTTTGCTTTTAAGAATTTTTATTTTTTTTGCTGCATTTGCATTTTGTTATCTTCTTTTTTCAGGAGGTGGATTGAACGAAGAATTTTTTAAAAAATGTTTATGATAACTTGTAACAGACGCGACAATGCAATTATAGATAGTTATTTTATTGTTTTTAAATACATAAAGGTGTTTGTATAAAAACATTTTTGATTTTTTTTTTTACCTTTTTTTTTTTTTTTTTATGTTCCACTAGGGAGCTTGATCATATGATCTTTCAGTTGCCCATATAATACACTGCAATACACTGTATTGCAGTTTACTAAGTCAGTTATAGTAAATCAGGCATCCATACATGGCAGGCTGGAGGGCCATAAATTTGTGTGGATCTTATGTGCGTTCACCCTCACTCGTGTGCAGGTACCCCTAACCAGGCGGGATTAGAGTTAACCCTGATACCAGCAGTGAAAGCGGAGGCCTCAAGTGATGGCACACCATCCCAGCATTGTATTATTATGGCGCTCAGCGTTAACACGCTCCTTAAAGTGATGTGTCTACAGAATACGTGATGCGTGTCTGATCCATTGGTCCAACCTTGGATTCCCGCCTATCGAGAACATAGGTCCCCTGTATGAAAGGTGTAGCGGTCAAACATATTAAAACTCTTGAGACTGCAATTTGGTATCTTTGGTAGTCTCAGAGACTTTAAATGGAGCAACAATGCCCACTCCAGCAGGGGTCCTAGCCTATGTTTTCTAGCCATTGCCATCAAGATCGTGAAATTGCTGAAGAATGGAAATGCCTTATGGGGGAGATTTATCACAGCTGGTGCAGAGGGAAAGTGGAACATTTGCCCACAACAACCAGTCATGGTCCTGCTTTCTTTTTCTAAAGCGGATTTGAGCAATGAGAGCTGGAATTTGATTGGTAAGGAATCGCTCCACTTTTCATTTGCAATACTCTTAATAAGTCTGTAGGCCTGCTTTATCCCAGAATTGTATTGGAGCAATATTAAATATATTATAGAATTCCCTAAAATTTCATTATACTATGGAAACTTTAAAATGGAATCTGTCACCAGGATTAGGCCACATGCATGCGACCCTACGGTCCGCAAATTGCGGGTCCGCAAAACATGGCTGCTGCCCATTTTCTTCCCACTATTGGAGGAATGGAATAGGCTGTCCATAATAGAAATGCCTATTCTTGTTCGCAAAACGGACAAGAATAGGACATGTTCTATTTTTGTTTTTGCGGGGCCACGGAATGGAACTGCATCTTATGCTGTTTTGGATGCACACAAGCTGTGCTATCTTATTGATTGTCTGCTTCAAATTACAAGCTAGCTGTTTATCGTGCACGGAAGGACCACACTGACACTAAGCAAGTATCAAAACAGAACTCGTTTATTACAGGAAGTTAACCAGTTTTTATGTCATCAGAGAGGGCGTTCCTCTACTGAGTCTCATGCCATTGTTTTATTGGCTACAATACAAAAACAAGAAAAGAGATAACACTTGGCATCTGCGCACTGTGCATTATTTTACTAACTTTGGTATGTAAGCTATGTAAACATATAGGTGCCAGCGCCATATTGTAATGGCTTCACATTAATATCATGACATCCTCAACAATGCAGCCCCATTGAAGTGAATGGGTCCGCATCCGAGCCACAGAAAATGCAGCTCGGATGTAGACACAAACGTTGTTCGTGTGAATGAGGCCTTATACTGTCATGAGACCCTTACTCCATCTGTGTATCACTTACTAGATGTAGTTTCCATAAAAGTCATACAATCAGTGAAAATGGGAGACGAGGGCTGAAGTACCCTGAACGATGTGCGTGTGCCTGGAGTCCTCCATACTCCACATACCGCCCACCTGCTGCTAATTGACTGCCTTCTCCCTATGCACAGTGACTAAGAAGATTCAGCTCTGGCCTTGGCTGATAGAAGGCGATTTTTTAAGGAAACTACAAGACATCTAATAAGTTACCCAGCTAGTATTTTAGGCAGATCCTGGAAGTTAATCCAGTGTCTCATTCACAACAGGTTAAAACAGGTCTGGGAGGGGTCTGTGAAATGTTCAGATAAATGGGGGAGGAGGGGAGACTTATTTTTTGCCGACAGGTATTGAGCGCTCGTTCATGTGATAGCCTGTCATACGTGTTGAGCAGGAGCTCATATGGCGTCATATGCAGATTATATCCTCTACAGATGGAAAGTAGCTGGTGAGTGACAGCTGCATGACTTGTTGGCTTCTCTACTATTTGGATGAAGATGTCCCATGACGGAAGAGTTTCTGCAAAGGAACTGACACATAACTTGGCATGTAGAGCAGATGTTAAATCCACATCATGTCAGTTTATGGTGCGGTGTAATTACAGCTGTTCTGCCCATTCCAATGAATGGGAGAGCAAATTGTACTAAGACTGCACCGCTACTAGAACGACATGAGTGCCCCTTCAAACGGCTGATCTGTGTGAGCACCAGCAGTTGCACCCGACCAATCTGATATTGATGCTCTGTGATGAGAATAGGTCATCAGTACCTGTAGAACGGACAACCCCTTAATGCTAGGTTTCCCCAAGGTCGATTGTTGGCGACAAGAATTTATGGGCTGCCGAAGGTATTACATTGTGGAAACACCGCCATTGCGCTTGTTCACATGTCAGTTACTAACGGATGTGTGCTGTCTGTGTTCTCCACGGAGAGTACACATATCCATTGATTTTACTGTGTCTAGTCACCCAGCATGTGACATCTGTGGCAAAACAATATAAAAATCTGCACCAAAACGCTGCTGTTTCTGTACAGAAATCCACACAGAAATTCATGTGGATCTTCTGCACGGTCACCCACTCATGTGCAGGTACCCTTATACTTTTTATCATTTGCATCTGATTTGAAATTCAAAAACTCCATCAAATCTGGATCAAAATTTGCACGAGTGAATGTACCCAACTAGAGTTGTCACGATACCAAAATTTTCCTTCCCTTCCCCCTGATACCAAGAAAAAGTATTCGATACTCAATACCATTCGATACCACGCCGAAAAAATAAAACACAAAAAATCTGTGTGCCCCATCAGACCTCAGATCAGCCCACCGTGCCCCCATCAGACCTCAGATCAGCCCACCGTGCCCCCATCAGACCTCAGATCAGCCCACCGTGCCCCCATCAGACCTCAGATCAGCCCACCGTGTCCCCATCAGACCTCAGATCAACCCACCGTGCCCCCATCAGACCTCAGATCAGCCCACCGTGCCCCCATCAGACCTCAGATCAGCCCACCGTGCCCCCATCAGACCTCAGATCAGCCCACCGTGCCCCATCAGACCTCAGATCAGCCCCACCGTGCCCCCATCAGACCTCAGATCAGCCACCGTGCCCCCATCAGACCTCAGATCAGCCCACCGTTGCCCCCATCAGACCTCAGATCAGCCCACCGTGCCCCCATCAGACCTCACATCAGCCCATCGTGCCAGCATCAGACCTCACATCAGCCCACCGTGCCCCCATCAACCTCAGATCAACCCACTGTGCCCCCATCAAAATAAAATAAAAAAATCTCTTACCTGTCCTGCGCCGCGGCTCCGCTCCGGGTCCGGCGCTCCTCTTCTACTCTTCTCGGCGCTGCACTGTCACCTGACTGCGTGCAGCGTCAGGTCAGAGTGCGTGCACTACATCCTGGCGCTGTACGTGGTCAGGACAGTGCAGCGCGGGCGCGGAGAAGAGGAGCACTGGACCCGGAGCGGAGCCGTGGCGTAGGACAGGTAAGAGATTTTTTTATTTTAGTATCGCAAAATAGGAAATTCCGGTACCGAATCGATACTGATATAAAAGTATCGATTCAGTATTGAATTATCGATACCTGAGGCAACCCTATACCCAACCGTCAATTTTATGCTGTGTACGTTATAGCTGTTTTCCAGCACATTATTATGACCACCAGCTTATATCCAGAGTAACCACCATATGCAGCACGGACAGCAGCTAGACTCAATAAAGTCCTGGTAGGTTATCACAGGTATCTAGAGCCATGCTGACTGCAGTGCATCCCACAACTGCTGGAGGGTGCGTGGCAGAAGGATCCATAGAGGGAACGCGGCGATTAAGGCGGTCCCACAGATGCTCAATTGGGTTCAAGTCTGGGAAATTAGGGGCCAGGGTAGTACTTAGAAGTCTTGGTCATGCTCTTCCAACAGATGTCAGACATTTCTAGGCATGTGACCTATTGCATCGTCTTGCTGGAAGATCCCTTCTGCCCCAGGAAAGATAATCAGCATGCATGGGTGTACATGATCTGCAAGGATGGATTCATACCCAAATCGGTTGAGTGCCTTCCACATGGATGAGTGGCCCCAGGGAATGCCCTGAAAATTGAAGCCTTTTCTGCTGATGCAGCTTTATTAGCAGAGGCGCAGTGACTATCTGTCTGCTTCCGAGACCCATAAAAAAAATGTTTTACGCGCACATCTGGTAGCCTTCTGGATCATTTCGGCAGTGAACTGGTCCACTATAGCGTCAGTCTGCCCACATACACCTTCCTAGCCGATGTTCACCTATCACATCGATGGTAGGTGGTGTGCCGCAGTTCCCACATCACTTATTCACAATGATGACATTTGACCATTCACAAGTTCACCACAGCAGCAGAAGAACAGTTCACGAACTGCACAATTTCAGAAATACTGCCAACCTTGGCCTGAGAGCCAGTAATCATCCCTTCTTGTGACTCTGATAAATCGCCCCTTTTACCCATGAGAGCAGCAAGGGCTGTGGGTGCAGACAGCCAATCACACACCCCATATACCCACCAATCCAGCTCACCACACGTGACTTACTTCATGAGCTACAAGCTAACGTCAGAAGTAGGAAGTGTTCCTAATAATGTGACTCAGCCCTGGAGTATGCCCAGTTTAGAGCTACAAATCCTATAAATACAATATGTAACATAAACGATTAAGATATGCAGAGTTCATATGTGCCAGTCTTATGCTTCTGTCTATATATCTTCACATTTTAAAGAGGGAAGGGGGGGGGCTACATGTTTAACTGTTCATCTTCTCACTCCTTTAGTTCCCCTCCCCCCTCTTTCCCAATCAGACAGGCAACATATCCTCATTGATTGGTAAAGAGGGTGAGAACATGAAGGAAGTTCCTGTATCCCCCTCCTGGGGTCACTGGGGGTTGTACAGGGAGAGTGGTGACAATTACATCTTCTTTCTTGATGTCACTTGTAGCTTCCCCTTCCTGCCCCCCTTTAGCTGCCTATAAAATTGAGTGACCTGGAGGTCATTGAGCTGTTTCAGCTCATCAGCATTTGCAGAACTATCATTTACAATTGCCCGGTTAGTAAATTTAGGCCGCAGTTGGTTGGTATTTTTGTAAAACTGCCTCTTTTCCAGTTTTGTTGCTGGTGGGATTGTTCATACAGACCATCCCCAAGACCACTGATAAGGCCACATTATGGTCTATGCTTCCTTGATGTTTATTGCCAGCCTCCTCATTCACAAGTCAGTGTTTTGGTCAGTGAGAGCCAGAACCAGGATTGGAGCCTCCACAGACATAAGGTATAAGGGAAAGATCTGCACCTGTTCTGTGTTTAGAGCCGCACCCGATGTGTGAATGAGGCCTTACATGCTCACAGAACCAGGAAGTAAAACTCTTCATACTGTGCCCCAAAATATTACACCTAGAATATTGAAACCTTTTATGAAAGCTAAGTTATGACAGATTACATCCTTTGCAGTAAAAGGCTGAGAGGAACATTAAACCTAGAAAATGTGCATCCCTTCCTTTCCTTTGATTGTTTGATCTCCTATTACAATTAACACTGAGAAATAAATAAAGAAATCTCCTCTCTGGGTCCCAGGAGTTTATCCGTCCTGTGTCTGGCTGTAAGACAACTGTCTGGAGCAGCAGCCTCGCCTCTGTCTTGTTTGCAGGAGGATGTGATGATCTCTAAACCTCGCTCCCTCTCTGACTCCCAGCCTAAGATGGAAAAGATCAGACAGCGTTTATATCCGTTCTTCTTTGCAGAATTTCTTCAAGGCTTTTTAGGGTCAGAAACATGAAGACTGATCCTGTAGACTGACCACCAGTGAGGGAGGACTATCTCCTGCTTACTTTTCATTCATCTCTAGGTTTAGGATTCCTTTAAAAGACCACAGCTAATCTTCCTACAAAGGCAGATACAAGCTACGGTGCATTTTCCAGAGACCTACAACCTTCCCTTCCCCCTGATATTGTCATCTGTCGGTCTCTTCTCTCCACTGCTTGCTTCCTGTTCTGCCTTGACCTCAGGAAATAACAGCACTGTTCTATCAGATCTCATCCTAGGTTCCCTAGCACCTCCTGCCGCATAGTCTAGGAGAGGCCTGCAGACATTTCTGAACTGTCTTTAAGAGGCGAGATAGTTGTATGTGTGACAGAACTACAGTACTCTTAGGCCTGACAACCGTTTCTTGTCCGCATCCGCTCCGCCATTTTTTGTGGGTCAGATGCGGCTAGTTCACTTCAGTGGGGAAGCAAAAGATGCAGACAGCACACGGTGTGTCTATTCATCGGCCCCGCAAAAAAATAGAACATGTCCTATTCTTATCCGCATTACGTGCAAGGATAGGACTGTTCTATTATGGGCCGGATGTTCCTTTCCGCAAATTACACGAGCCCTTAGTCACATCTTGCTGAATTTTTCTTTATTCAGTGATCTGTGTAATCCCTTTGAGAAAAACTCAATAGGGACATGGATCAAAACCTGACATAAAGGAAAAGTGGCGGAATTGTCCATGGGAACCATTGAGGTCTCTGCTTTCATTTTCCAATGAAAAATGACAAGTGAAATCTTACTGGTTGCACCTCCACTTTCCTTTTGCACCAGTTTTGATAGATCTCCCCCTTGGCTATAGACATACTGAATGTACAGTCACTCATGGTAATATAGTATCCAAGCACAAGTCTGGACTTTACATCGGCGAGGATCAGTCTCTACATTGGTGACATTTTCAAAGAAAAATGTGGTGAAAGACCCATGCCGATCTTTGTGATGCTTAAAACGGATATTTGAAGACTTTAATCAATTAGGGTCTGGCATGTGTCTGGAGAGATTTAACTTGCTGACCATGTACAATGTGACAGGACCATACCACATGTTCTGTGTTCCTGGCGTGCATTTATACACTGCAGTGCAGGTGTCTGATTCTGACCAGTAAACGTGTGCCTGCACCCTTAAAGGGAACCTGTCATCTCCGAAACACCCCCTGAACTAGAGTAAGTGTTGTATAGTGTAAGTGATGCTGAATCTGAATATGTAAGTTTTATCTTCATACTCACTTCCATTCTGACGCTGTGCTCCCACAAACCAGCAGTAAACTGCACTCACTGGACTCCAGTGCTCATTGACATAATGGAGAGGACTCAAAGAAGAGTTCTCTCAATGCATTTTACTGCAGGTTTGTGGGAGCACAGCCTCAGAATAGAAGTGAGTATGAAGATAAAACTTACATATTCAGATTCAGCATCACTTACACTATACAACGCTTACTCTAGTTCAGGGGGTGTTTCGGAGATGACAGGTTCCCTTTAAGGGCTCATTCACAGGGTGAAATTTTGGTGCGAACACCACGCTAAAACTCCTTCGGCTGCGTAGTGCCTTCCTCCTGATGTTTCCAATGGGAGGCAATGCTGTGGTTCCTAGGCTGATGGTTTAAAGCCGCAACTGTACCAAAAAGGGATATGTCCCTTCTTGTCCCGGCTGCCACGTGTGGTTTAGCTCCGTTCAGTGGAGCTCAGCCTGAAGAAGGGCCACCCAGTATTAATGTCTCCCTTCCTCAATATATACCCCACTGCAGGACCCAACATAAAGGGTGGTTGTCCTATCATTGTCCAAGGAGCACTAGCAGTTTATACTTTGTCAGTCTCCACTCAGCATTATGATTTCCAGGTGTTTTTTCATCTTCTGGCAGTTTACTTTATCCATTTACAGAAAACAGGATCCATAAACAGGACTTGATTGTATTCTGCCTGGGATGTATCTCCTATAACTGGTGATGGTGCAGCTTCTTATGTAGAAGATATTACTAATTGTATCTTCAGCCAGTAATAGTTTTTAGAAATCTTTAACAGTTGCATCTGCTTTGTGTTGCTTTTTTTAGCATGTTTTATTTTTGGCTATGGATATACAACGGCGACTTTGCGGATTTTCTGCAGGCTGTCATGTTACAGGAGCTTGTGATTCGCAGTGCAGCCACGTTCATTATCATAGTCTTCACGTACCCCGAGCCTAAGAAAATTCACTGTTGCATAGCTTGGTTGTTTTCATCCTGATATTCCTGATTGTAATCTTTCTCTTTGTGGTCCTTTGTCTATTTCTGGAATTGTCTCCGCTCTCTCTGGTTTCCATCTAAATATGATGTGGCTTTTTTTTGCAGGATCGCGCCAGAACATTTGACATGCATTCACTGGAAAGCTCCCTGATCGACATCATGAGAGCAGAGAATGATTCACTGAAAGGTAAGTCGGCATTTCTGTCACCTCTTTCCATGAGACGTTTTCTTTTTCAGCTTGGTTTACGCAGCTTCTATGTGCGATATGGACAGCTGGGAGATCTGAGAAGACATTGCTGACTCTGCTCGCTCTGCTGAACTGCCTGGGTGTGTCATGGGATGCCCTTTCACTGTTGAGGGGTTCTGCAGAGTGTCCGGACAAGTGTGCACCTGGGCTTACCACCTCTTGTGTTCCCTGATGCTCCTTCTCTCCTCTGGTCTGCTCCACACGTTCCACCATTTATTTTGCTATCTGCAGTTATGAAGCGTCGCTTGAATATTCTTTCAGATTCCTTTCAGATTCACATAAAGATGTGAATTCATGACAAAAGTCAAAGGGAACCTGTCAGCTCTGAAACACCCTCCAAACTAGAGTAAGTGTTGTATAGTGTAAGTGACATCGAGTCCTGTTATGTAAGTTTTATCTTCATACTCACTTCCATTCTGACTCTGTGCTCTGAGAAACCAGCAGTAAAATGCACTCAGTGGACTCCAGTGCTCACTCACATAATGGAGAGGACTCAAAGAAGAGTTCTCTCAATGTATTTTACTGCTGGTTTGTGGGAGCACAGCGTCAGAATGGAAGTGAGTATGAAGATGAAACTTACATATTCGGATTCAGCATCACTTACACTATACAATGCTTACTCTAGTTCAGGGGGTGTTTCAGAGCTGACAGGTTCCCTTTAAATGTGGGTGGAAATTGTAGTGACAGCTAAAATGTGAATTTTTTTTTCACAGTTCTCATTTCACATTGTGTACTGCTGAGGTCCAGCGTGATCAGATATAATTTGTTACAAACATCTAATGTTTATTTGCCCTGTGGCATTACATGGCACCTAATGCATGGTGTAATACATGTATCCCAGCAGTCCACCAGAGACAGCTGCTCTGCTAGGGCTGGCCACACACTTTGGATAGGTTTTGTCAAACGGCTATCTCTCCTGACCATCCTCTCACCACCTCAGCCAAGCATATATTCTCTTTCAATGGAGAGAGAGGAGAAAGGTGATGCCAGATATCGGGCTGCGGCTTTTCATCCAGAGGACAAAAGGATAGGGCAGCTATGTGCAGCATGCCCAATCCTTTTCTTCCCTCAGATCTTCAACCAAACATATAATGCACCTCCTGCCGATCAGCTGATGGAAGGAGCCCAGCACCGGTGACGTCATGCCTGTCATATGGCCGCTGTACATCTCAGTCTCAAGTTAAAGGGACTGAGCTTCAATACTAAGCATAGCCACTCTACAGTGTACTGCCCTGTGCTTGGTATAGCGTGAAGAGGCTGCAGCACTCACATCGATCACATATTGATGCCCTATCCAATATGTCATCAATATTTAAGTCCTTTAAGGGCTCAGACGAAAACATCCAATGTCGGTGGGGGAGCAGCCAATGGCAGGTGGGGACTGGGACGAGCCTCCCTATCGTCAACCGCGATGCTAGGGAGGCTCGTCCCCACCTGCCATTGGCTGCCTGGATCCCCCAACACCGGATTTTTTCATCTGCGCATTGGGAGAAGCTGCATTGGCGGTGCGGGGAGCGAGGTAAGTATATTCAGTGTGATGGGCCCGGGCATATGGGGGGCATTTAATAGTCTTGGATAACGCCTTTAAATTCTCAGAAAACCCCTTTAATGATCTGAATTTACAGCATCATATATACCAGGGATGGCCAACCTGAGGCTCTCCAGCTCTTGGAAAACTACAATTCCAACCATGCCCTGCTGTAGGGAGATAGCTGTAGGCAGTCTGGGCATGCTGGGAGTTGTAGTTTTGCAACAGCTGGAGAGCCTCAGGTTGGCCATCCCTGATATATGCCTATGGGGCTGTAAACTCAGATCATGAGACATGTGGTCAGATACTGACACTAAAGTACGGACACCTTACAGCCATCAGAATGAGGCCTAAAGCTCACACTGCTCTAGGTACGGAAACTGCAGGCACCCCTATTTAGTCAGTGGTGGTGACTTTTAATGTAGTAGTTATGCCTGTTTTGTAACACAGTTGTAAATTCATTTGGATTGGAAGAGCACCTTCAAGTCAGAGATCTGATAAGTTTTCTCCTTCACTTTTCATTTTAGAAGAGTGGTGGTGAAAAATGCCAGGCAAGTAATCTAGACAGTATTAGCAAATACAGCACTCGTAATGTGTTATACGTAATATAGTTGTATATCTAATGTGCTACTAAATATTACTGTTCACTGACCCTGGAGCAGGATGGGGTTCTGTGCTGCACCTCTAATAGCTAGAAATCAGTAACCACCTTCTATACAAGAAAGGAAAATGTATCTCGTTACTTAAGAGTAAGGCCTCATGCACATGATCGTACCCTTTTTGTGTACGCGGAAAAAAATGGAAATGACTCCGTGTCCTTATGTCTGTTCCGCAAGAAATAGAACATGTCCTATTTTTGTCCATTTTTGCATTGAATGAATCCACACAAAAATGGATGCAACAGACGTCGCACGGATGTCATCCGTTTTTTGCGGACCACAAAATACATACGGTCGTGTGCATGAGCCTTTATGCTGTGGTTTTTCCCGCACAAAAATATGGGTGGAAAAAACAAGCGTAATCGGCAACCTGTGCAGTTATCCTTATGCTGTAACATCAGTCATTTATGGAAGCTTTGAACCCAACTGACCCCCAGTGACTATTAAAGAGAATGTCACACCCAAGAAGCTTGAAAAACATGTTAAAGTGGTTTTCTGAGATTTCTGATGTTGATGATCTTTTCCTCTGGATAGGTGAATATCTGATCAGTGGGGTTCCGACACCCAGGATCCCCACAGATCAGCTGTATGAGGAGGCCGCAGTGGGCCTCCTCGCAACTTACCAAGCTCAGTGCCATGAATTGTATAGCGGCTGTGTTTCACATTGCAGCTCAGCCCCATTCACTTGAAAGTGACTGAGCAGCCCCTAGACCAGGGATCTCAAACTCGTGGCCCTCCAGCTGTTGCAAAACTACAACTCCCAGCATGCCCCAATAGCTGTAGGCTCTCCTGGCATGATGGAAGTTGTAGTTTTACAACAGCTGTAGGGCCACGAGTTGGAGATCTCTGCCCTAGACCATGTGACTGATGAACGCGACGTCCCTGGACTACAAAGACACCACCGCATCATCAGACAGCTGATTGGTGGGGGTGCTGGAGGAATAACAAGTAGTCATTTTGCAACAAATCGAGAAAATTAATGATTAGCTAAGGTGATTATTATTATTTATCATAGATTTCATTAGAACACTCTTCTTGTAATCTGCATATCCTCTGTATAATCTTTAATCGGCAACTGCAGACCTCTCGGCACTCCTGGCACATTAGTTCCCACCTGGGGAAATTGCTGACAATCTAATATCCCAAACCACATGTACTCATGTCAGTCCATATATAATCACCTCAGTTTTTATGTAAAATGTAATCTCCTCAGTCTGTATACTATCACCTCGGCCCATATGTAAATTTACATTACAGTGAATAAGAGGAGCGAATTACAACTTCTAGCATGTCTAGGTTGTTATGTGATATCAGTGGACATTAGGAGGTACAAAGAACTTCAACTCCCAGCATGTCCAGGCAGGACACTACAGGGAAGAGGTGTACGATGAGAGGACTACAACTCCCAGCATGTCCAGGCAGTTATGTGCTATCAGAGGACATTACAGGGAAGAGGTATAAGAGAAGATGACTACAACTCCCAGCATTTCTGTGACATTGGATCCATCTCTTCTCCACTTTTTTTCCTCCACACAAAGCTCTTCTCAGGTCACATCACAGGGCCTTCACCACACTGCTGAACTACGTCGCCTCTTGCACTGATCACATGATGTTGACATCATCACAGGTCCTTCACCACTACTACTCTCCACTGCCTAGCTCTGCCTCCTCTTGCACTGATCACATGATGTTGACATCATCACAGGTCCTTCACCACTAATACTCTCCACTGCCTAGCTCTGCCTCCTCTTGCACTGATCACATGATGTTGACATCATCACAGGTCCTTCACCACTAATACTCTCCACTGCCTAGCTCTGCCTCCTCTTGCACTGATCACATGATGTTGACATCATCACAGGTCCTTCACCACTAATACTCTCCACTGCCTAGCTCTGCCTCCTCTTGCACTGATCACATGACTGTGATGCTATCAGGTCCTTCACCTCTTGAAGTGTATCAGATACAGAGCAGGTCCTGGCCGGTAGTCACTGCTGTTGTGTCTGCCGTTAGCAGAGTGCCAAAGTCCTCTTAGAAATATGGTCCTGTACATCATGTTAAGTGTTTCTTACATTTAGCATTTTCTGCTCCTATTACATCACAACACCAAGTCTGTTATTAACCTCCAGGAAGCCCTTTTACAATTTGCTCCTGTTTCATTTATTACAAATGTTCTACCATGGAGCCACTTTCCACGTTATCTTTGTATATACTGCTGTCACACACAGGTTTTTGCTAGTGTTTTTCTGCACTTTAGCATTTTTTTATTTTTTTTTGCACCTGCGTTTTTTGTGTGTTTTTGTGCAGTAAAAATACCAGCTCCAGATGTTAAATGAAGGTCTATGGAAAATGTGAAACATGGAGCACACAAATGTTTTTATGCTCCTGCCATTTTCGTTCCATTGGTGGTGTTTTTTGTGGTTCTGGCTTCTTTTAAAATATGGAGCATGCTGTAGCTATTGGCATTTTTCAGCCATTTTGCCAAAAACTTATTTGTAAGGGGAAAAAAACGCCATAAAGAAAATGCTACTGGTAAGACATGCTGGGGGAGATTTATCAATACTGGTGTTTTCTACTCCAATCTAGTTATCTCCTATGCTGCCGAAGGATGCGCCTAATTTATGGCGCTGGCCCTGTCGTAAATTAGGTGCATCCTCTAGCAGTATGTGCACCTAAACTGAAATCTACAGCTGTTTCTTAGCAGCCTTAGATTTCTGTCTTCATTTAAACCCGAAAACTGGCGTAAATGAAGATAAATGTTTTGGACCCTGCCCCCCTTTTTGGAAAGTGGCGTGTGTGGCATCCAAATGTCACATGTGCCTATATTATGTCTCAGTTGCATTTTAAAAAAACACAAACATGGGGTTTGTAACTTTCTGTGTCAGAAAACTGGCGTCCCTCATTGCATGCAAAATATGCAAGAAAAAAATTCCATAAAAACTGCAGGTGGTGAAATTTTTGTATTAGCTGGATATGTATCTCAGATGAAGGGTGCAGTGATGGAGATATATATATTTATATATAGTGTTGTATTTAGTAGTAATATATTGGCTGCCGCAGACCAGTAAGCTAGGCTGTGCTCACCCACCCATCCCAGTAGTTATGAGGTAGGGGCAACTGTCAGAGGACTCGGGTACACGGGATATTTTATAGGGTAGGGCAGGGTGCACACTCCCAGCTGAACAGGCTCACCTCCCCCTACCCATTTTGCATTTTTGCCAAGGTTACAGAAATACCAGCTACAATTCCATGAGCGCTGGGAAGCATTCGCTACAGCTGGATAGTTTCAGCATACAGGGGAAATTTGTAATTTTTCTGTTGCTACCTGTAAAGAGAAAATTTGAAAAAAAAAAAACAAAAAACGGATGACTTTGTACCGTGCATCATGACTTAGCGATGGCAGAGGAGAATGACGGCAAAAGGGCAATTGTAGACTAAAGTAAAGAACAGATGAATAACACGATGGTTCTTTTATTTTTATACTCAAACCAGACCTGGGACCTGGACAGCCTTAAATAATTGGTGCTCTATGGCTGACATCATGATGATAGGCACTGTCTGGACTGCATCATTAAATGGCTTATACCAGTGGGTGCACAGGGCCAGTGATCCTCTGACTGTGAATGCGTCTTTAAAGGGAACCTGTCATCACCTTTATGCTACCCATACTAACAGCAGAATAAAGTAGAGACAGGTGAGTTGATTTCAGCGGCCTGTCAAGTTAAAAGTAAGTGGTTGCCGAGAACCAACATCACAAACGTTGCAGATTAGGCCTGGAAAAGAGTCAAATCTTCATGAGAAGAGTCCTGGTTATTCATGAATTCCTGCTTTCCCTGTCCACCTGATGATGACTGACAGGCTTCTACTTGGTTTTCTCCCTTTCTTTCTAGGAGAGAACTGCCAATCATCAGCAGATGGGCGGGGAGAGCAGGAGCTTAGGAATAACCATGACTCTTCTCAGGAAGATTTGACTCTTTTCAAGGCCTGGGCTGCAATGTTTGTGATGTTGGTTCTCAGCAACCACTCATTTTTAACTCAAGAGAGACACACCGCTGAAATCAGCATTTCTGTCACTATTTTATGCTGCCCTCAGTACAGTCAGCATAAAGTTGATGACAGGTTCCTTTTAATGGTACTGATACTAAAACTTTGCCCACAACACTTTTACTTTCCCCTGATGATGCACATAGAATGGGAGTGTGCATAAGTTCAGGCAGGATTGGATTTTTTTGTGATTCTGGGGTCACAGTCACGGCACATGTACCAGTCATGCTGCAAACCCATTTATTTCTATGCTAGTGTCGCGTGATCAAGGCCGCCATGTAGCCGAACCCTTAGGGTGCACCCATGTCCAGACATGTTTAAACTTTTAAATGTGATGAAAGCATGAATGCCGTTTTATTGGCACAAATTGCACCAGTTTTTGGTGCGTTTTGATGAGTAAACCTCTCCCAGTGTTTGAGACATCCTGTAATGTACACTAGAAATCAAAGAAGACATTGTCCTACAAGACATCATATATAAAATATTCTTTAAAGGGTTGTCCTGGCATTTTAGGAAACTTGTGTAAGGGCATAAAGTAAAATACCAACAGTACGTCCCTGTGAAATGTCCTGGTGATTCGGGGCGGCTAGTCCATTGCTCCCCCATGGTCCTGCAACAGTGACGTCACGCCATCATTCATCAACGCTGCTGCTTGCATGCACAGTATGTGACCACTGAGGCCATCATTAGTTAACCCTTTTTATGTCAGACCACTATGCAGTTCCAGTTTTGCTTTCTGTTTCTTGGTCTAAAACCTTACTGAAGACAGACGTTTTCTCGTATTTAATAGTTTTGACCAGAGAGCCTCTTTGGCAACCCCACCTAAACCAGTATAAAGCTTCTGACCTGTGTTACGATCTCAGCCAATTTGCTACCCCACAAGATAAATCAGAAAAACAGCCTAGCTTTCAGTACATGATGAATACTAATTGCCCTAGGACAGAGTACAAAACCGGCTTTCACATGACTGCCAAGAAGAGTAAGCCGAAACTGGAATGCCAATGATATTGTGGGCAGCGGCTGTAATTATTGTGTAGTGGGTGCTGGGAATAGGACATGTGTGGTGGCTCTGATACAGGAATGTCGTTCCTCTGGTGCTGCTGGAAACTGACCACCATTTACGTTAATTACAGAAAATGCAATCTGTTCATAGTGTTGAGTAATATCTAAGGAGCATTGATGATGTTAGTTATAGAGTATGTCCTGTATCAGTGAAACTGAACACATTACACTCAGAGGGTCAGGCCCGGATCACATGTCTGACCATGCTTTCCAGCCTCCCTCCAACTTCACCAGAGGGAATCAGATTGTATGGTTTTCTATGAGGTCGTTCATGGCATCCGATTTGTCCATTTTGACACCGGATGTCTGGTAGTGCCGGACAGACAAATGCCGCTATGCAGGCTATAGACACCGCCTGGTGCACTAAAATACACATATATCCGTTGTGTCCAGCCTAAGGAGACATTGGGAATATAATAAAGGATACTTGGCTGTTCCATCTACCATATTTTAAATGAAAGAAGACGTACTGTATACATTGTCAAACTGCTACA
This sequence comes from Rhinella marina, assembly GCA_900303285.1. NCBI lineage: Eukaryota > Metazoa > Chordata > Amphibia > Anura > Bufonidae > Rhinella > Rhinella marina. Next base: position 106,265 of record ONZH01016989.1, read on the forward strand.
CATGCATGCCTATTTTGAGGCTTTATGCACATGGCTATTCAGGAAATCTTGGTGGATCAGTAATACTATAGGTCCATACTGTACCTCTGAATTCATCCATACTCCACGAGGAATTGTGCAATTTCCCATGACATGCTGTACACATACAGAGCTGTGCAGAGGATACCATACAGCTGGACCACTGCAGAATCAAGCATCACATACAGGACTGCATTGAATAGAAGGTGAAGAGCAGTGTTTCCTACTATTGAAATTTGTCCATATTACACTTAGGGGAAAAAACACATCACCAGTGCCTAACTTTTTGGGTTGCCCTCTATTAAAGCTCCTGGAACAATCTAAATGGATCCAAGAATGGCTAGTATATTGTGCATCTCTGTGTTACCTTCCTTGGTGTTATGTCTGTGCCTGCTCTTATGTCTTTAAAAGCACGGGGGGATTTATCATGCCCTCCACTCCAAAAATCTAGCTTCAAAAAAGTTGCAAAATAGGGATTTATTCCTTCGTTGGGCTCCTTTTTGCTCCTATAAGGGGTTGGAGTCAAAAGACTAATGTTCAGATGTTAGGGCTCTTTCACACCACCGTTAGGGATTCCGTTCTAGCTTTCCGTTATAACGGATAATAGCAGAATCCATAGGACGGAAATCAAAACGGACACCTTTAAGAGGCATTCCGTTTTGATCCTTCATAATAGAAGCCTATTGGAAAGCATAACGGATCCGTCTGGTCGGAAACCAAAGTCCTGTCGACAGAACTTTGGTTTCCGTCCAGCATAACGGCAACCAGACGGATCTGTTATGCTTTCCCATAGGCTTCTATTATAACGGATCAAAACGGAATGCCTCTTTTTCCGTCCTAGGGATTCCGTTATTTTTCGTTATAACGATGTAATTAAGGAAAGCTAGAACAGAATCCCTAACAGTGGTGTGAACAAGCCCTTAACCTCACGATATATTCCACAAGGTTCTGTCTTAAAATAATTACTAGAAAACCCCTTTATCAAGTGCCAACAACATGTCCCCCTGAAACAGAAGATTCATACTTGCCTGCTTCACACCGCTCTGGTCCTCCGCAGTGCAGCTGGCCATGAGCATGGTCACATACACTGCTCCAGTGGTGATGTGGCCACAAGCAGCATGTCACCGCTGGAGCAGTGCATGTAACCATGCTCATGGCCAGCCTGATGAAGACAGCAAGGACAGCGCAGAGGACCGGGGCGGTGTGGAGCATGTAAGTATAAATCTTCTGTTTCTGGGGGCACTTGGTAAAAAAAACTTATTAGCAAAAACCTTGTTAAGCTTAGAGACATACCAGAGGCTACAATAGATACAATATTATACATAAAAGATCGGGTCAGATTTATCATAGCCCAGTGGGTACTCCAGACTATGATAACCAGGTACCTGGTTAGGCGCAGTATCCGGCAGTCCGTGTGCCTGAACTGAAATCTACTCTAGCTCCTGGCTGATGTAGATGTCAGTGTTCTTCTACGCCAAAAAACTGGTGAAGATGAAAAATGGCAGTGGTAAATGCGGCTTTTTCATGCCATACAACGTATGTAAAGAACATGGCTATGTTAATCTGTAGATGTACTCTCACCTGCATAGGGTGTACTATTATCATTCTGAGGTCACTTGGGGGCTCCTTGGCCTTTGATTGGAGACTATGGGCTTCAGGTTCAACTATGGATGCTACATTTTCGTGGAGGGACACAGACTGGATAGATAATAGTGAATGTTCCCTTTCAGGTAACTAAATCAGATGGCTCGGTGCCTCTGTGGTCATCTAGGGGCTTGCAGAAATCCATGTACTTCCTGCAGAAAAAATACCATTCACATATATGAGAGAAATCTCTGCAACAAATCTTCCATGTGTGAGGACCCCTAAAGTATGTTAGATTTTCTCAAAGGTCAGAGGTTAACACGATTTTTTGCAGGTTGCACACATTAATGAAAGAACGACGAGCGAGTATATGGGGCGTCCACCTTTTATTATTGATGTTTTGATGCTACAGTGACCACAATAATGTGCATGTCTAGATTTCTAAATAGGTACTTGCTAAGCGGTCATTTTGGAGAAAGCGGTAAATGACGCGCTGTACACAGGGTGTAATTAGGTTTTCTCATCTTGATAACATTTTCTGAAAGGTTCTTTTCTTTCTCCGACACGCAGCAAGGACTTATGGGCGAAGGAGAGGTAATAGTTCTTCTTTTCCATTTTCCAGCAATGTTTATAATGTCAATGATCAGCACCAGATTACCTTACTGGCCTGTCATTTTGTGAAATACTACTTACTGGGGAGACGATGGTAATCTTTTGTTTCTCTTCTGCTGACAGAGCTCGTCTGACTTAAAGTCAATGTGCTGTCCTATATGTTATAGAGCAGGGGGAGCTGAGCAGAGTGAAATATAGTCTTATAGGAAACGATTCAGGAGAACTTGTCATTTATTGATCTAAATCCCTGCTCGTAGGTGATTGAGTCCAGTGGGTGGTTCTACGCCTTGATTGACAGCTTGAGTTAAGTCCACCCACTGGACTCCTAAGCTCAGAATGTGCAGCCATTTAGATCAATAAACTGCAAGTTATACTTTGTCTTCCTACAAAACTATATATGGATCTGCTCCGCTCCTTCTGCTCTATAACAGGCTGATGGCACAGGATTGTCAGCCTTTTATGAGGTTATGGTGGCCTTACATATTATTTATGAACGGTGGTACCTCTAGACCGTCCACAGTGTATGCAGGTGTCCCAACTATCCTCCAACAGCAGATGTTGGGGCAAAGAAGAATCGAGCCTGTCAGCATGCCCAATCCTTTATTATTACAGGACGATAAGCTGCGGCCAGAGGTGTCTGACAGCAGATTGTGGTGCTTTTGTGCGTGCTGATATTCTGCCCAGTAACCAGTGCCAACTGATGATACAGCATGTCAGTCAGCACTTTGGAAGTGTCATTTAGACCCAGCGATGTTACGAAAGATCAGTAATGTGATCATTCCCACGTATAGTGATTGTTGTGCGGCTGACGAATTATGATTTTTAGTGCCACATAAAAGATGAACTCACTTTGGGTGTTTGTTTGGCGGCATGCTTACATGGGACAGTGGCAGGCTGACCAGACGTCTGGCTTCCTTCCTCGTTTTCTGTGGCTCCATGTTCAGACAGCAGCATTAGACTACAGCCACAGACAGAATGAGGCTGGCTCCTAACCCGTCAGTTGCTGAAGCTGGCCACCATCTTACTTGGTGACTGGTCAGTGAGTCCATCGCTTGCGTCATCACACTCAGCCATTCACGGAGTGGGATGTCGCTCTAGTGTCTGACTGAAGGTTAGAGAAGGAATCCAGGCCCACGTGCAACTCACTGTAAGGTCCCAGGAGGACAGGATGGTCTGAAGATGTAATGCAGGTAACAAGTGGTAGTGAGTGAGTGGTGGCCACTCTGTCCCCTTTTTTCTTCTCTCCTGCCGGCACATTTACAGCAAGAGGGGACGTGACTTAGTGGGGTTGTGGACATGGCTTTAAAGGTCATCCTGCTGGTTCTTTAGGACGGATTCCATGTCCAGCAATCTGACAGCGACCATTTTACTTCCTCCCCTGATTGTCCATAGACAAAAGCTGTTAATTTAAAGGCGATTAGGAGTTTATTTATAATGTTGTTTTAACTATTTTAAATTTTTCAGTTTTTTTTTTTGTTATGTTTAGCTCAAAATAAGTACAATGCAATAATAAAAAAAATTGCCCCCATAGCCTTCAACATTTTGTGCTTTTCTGAGAAAAATTGACCTGCCGATCAGCTGTTTGAAGGGGTCGAGGTGCTACTTCCTCTTCAAAGTTTCCCTGCATTTCATCTCCCCTGTAGCAGAGGTATAGTGTAACGTAAAGTGAAATGGGACAAGCCGTTGTAGTTACACTGTACCACTGCTAACAGCTGATCGGCGGAGGTCCTAGGAATCTGACTTCCACTGATCTAGTATTGATGACCTATCCCAAGGATCAGCCATTATTATTATAAGACTGCACAACCCCTTTAAACTGGCACATAGCTGAACGTGTGCAAGCTCAACCATGTGTTTGGTAATGAGTTTCCGGTTCTGTGACGTGTCTATTGTGTTGTAGTCCTAAGGCCGGTCGTGCAGATGATTTCATTACAATGTAAACTGTAGTAGTCAATAGCAGATGAAACCTCCCCCTCACATGTAAAATGAATGTAAGTAATTCTATGTATCATCCTTATAGCACAGTAAGTTGTGAAGGAGCCCCCCTACATCTGATAACATGGCCATTTGCTGGATCGGTAGCGTTCTTTGCACTGATGATGAGTAAAAGCAGCAGTGTTCAGCCCGGTCTCCAGGGCTGCACTTACAATTACTGCTCCCCTCTAATTTTCTGTGCGTGCATGCACATAGCAACTCCATGGTTGCTTTCCATATCTTTACTATTTTTAGCTGTTCTTTTTTTTTTTTTTTTAATAAAAAAATAACTTTTCATTCACAGCATAAGAATTAAAACCTGTTCAATCAATTCTTAGATTCCTATACATCAAACAACGTAGCTATAGTGGGAGCAGGGGACGCGGCTGCTACAGGGCCCTGACTCAGAAGGGGCCCACTCAGGAGGATGACTAAAAGATTTTGTCAGGACCCCCTCAACAGTATTATACAATGATTTTATATACAATATACACAGTAACATGACATATATATATATATATACTGTATGTGTAGGAAACAGGCGCAGCGGCTGCTGGGCCCAGTCTAGGAGTGGGGGAAGGAGACCCTGTTCAAAAAGTTGCTGTGGGGCGTAGTCATTTCTAGATATGCTACTAATTGAATATGACTGCAGAACATCTGATCGGTGGGGGTTTGGGTGTCAGACCCCCACCAATCAGATAGTGATGACCTATCCTGATAATAAGTCATCACTTCTAAATAATTGAACCACTCCTTTAAATTACAATATGTATATAACAGAGAAAAGAAACTAAGCCCTCTAAATGTTTATTCCCGGTAGGCTAGGAACAGATGGGTATATGCAGTCACTATGAGGTGGTGTGGCTATGTAATATGGGTCATTTGAGAAGCATCTGCATTTTAATGCCCCTTAGGCAGTGTTCTCCTGCTTAAGCTACACTTTCTCCATTGCTCCTCCTCACTTGCACCCACTCTTTTTTGCCCTCCCTTATGTAGCACTCTCTCCACTGCCAACTTTTAAAGCGCATTTTACAGGAAATTTTCACCTTTTTCTCTGAGCCATACATGTAGTTGTACTGGAGGAATTCATAAAGACTGTTTCGATCTAGTTCTGCTACAATAGTCTGTGTCAATTTCTTGTATAAATTATAGTAAATTCCTCAGGCCGTGGAGGCCACACCTTCACAAGCTAAACCTGTTTCACATTTTGGAAAAGTGGCGAGCATGGCGTAAAAGTGCAAAAAGAAAACCTGATGTAGAACCTTTAATAAATTCCGCATATTGTGATTTGTCTAATTTGCCTCCAACTAATTATGCAATTTTTTGATCTACCAACTGGTTGGTTGGCATAGTGAACCGCTCCAGTGCTGTACGAAAGTAACAATACTATTTATGGGCTGATTTCTATGGCAGTCCTTTCTGCCTGTGTAATAGGTATACACCTTTTATAAATGGATGAATTTAGAAAATATTCCTTCCTTGTACCAATCATATTCCTCATATTACAGTCGGAGGGATTGTATTGGTCAAGACGAATAGAGAAAAGGTGGCTCTAATCTCTACTGCAGTAATGTGGCTCCTGGGCTTTGAGTTAAGAGTTAAATTCCTCAATATGGAGGGATGATATATTTAAGGACATAGCATGGAAGAGACTGGAATTCAGTACGTTCTGCACTTAATACTAATATAAGAATGTGTGAATTGATACTTAAAGGGAAACCAGCATTAACTCTGGTTGTTTTTGGGTTTCCTTTTGTTTCCTTTAAACCCATTTCTCACACATAGGGTTGAATACAAGTAAAGTGCTCTTATTTAATATACTGCATTGTTTCTTCAGGCCAGTCCTCTCTATTTCCAATGGAAGATGGCTTCTTGGATGATGGTCGAAGTGATCAAACTCTCCACAGCGGCTTGGGGTCTCCTCACTGTTTTCCACATCAGAATGGTGAAAGAGTGGAGCGCTATTCCCGCAAAGTATTTGTGGGTGGTTTGCCTCCTGATATCGATGAAGGTGAGCAAAGTCAAGAGAACAGGGATCAGCAACCTTCAGCACTACAGCTGTTGTGAAACTACAATTCCCAGCATGCTCCGTTCATTTCTAAGTGTGCATGTTGGAAGTTGTAGCTTTGCAATAGTTGGAGTGCCAGAAGCTGCTGATCCCTGCAATAGAACCTAATAAATAGAGAACAGTACCTTAAAAAGTAGAATCGTCATACTTACTAGATTTCACATATTGTTCATCTGTTAAACTTGTGAGAAGAAATTGCACATTCAGATGTGGCAGAGCAGATTTAAGTGTAGAGGGAAGCTGTCACCATGAAAATTCAGTGAAACTACAGGCAGCATGTTATAGAGCAGGAGGAGCTGAGCAGATTATTATATAGTCTTATGAGAAAAGGTTCAGTGTAACTTGTACATTTTTATATATGTGCTCATTCTGGGCTCATCAGTGACTGACAGCTATGTATACACAGTCATGGAGGGAGAGCTGTCAATCACTGATAGGACCGCCTCCTGGACTGGGGACAACTCAATGTAACCAGAACACCACTTTAATGCAGAAAGCTTAACTTGTCATGAATACAACCAATTGTGATATCAATGGTTTCTCGATAGACTGAAGGTGGTCTGAGCAAGGCTACATTCACACGACAGTGAAAAACGGCTGTCTGACTGACTTTTTAAGTACAATAGTAGTCTATGGGTTATTCACACAGCCATTTTCTTTTTGTCATGCATTTGTTATTCACGTGTTCTGTTTTGTCTGCTTTCATGGACTGACAGACTCCATACAATTGAAGGGGGACCACTATTCAAAATGGCTTCTCAGAAAGGCATCAGTGAAAAAAAAACAGACCTTCTTTAACGGCTATCGTGTGAATGTAGCCTTATTATACAGGTCTTTTCCTGGGCTGCATATGATAAAAAAAAAAAAAATACAGATAATTATATCCACCAATCCACCATCACAGCACAATCTATATAATTGTCTCCCTGGCGCTTATACCCTCCTTCTCTACACTTGGCTGTGGTATCGCAGCAGGACCGCATAAACTATTGCACAGATATGTAAAACTGAGTAAGTATGTAGGATACCGTGCACTCCCTTCCCCCGAACCAGTATAATACCCCTGCTGAAAGTAAGTCGCAGATGCTTGTAACCAATTGTTACATAAGTTACCTTGCTAATGGTTCTCGCTCCGCAGCGTCTAACTTTCTCTGTGCAGTATGGGGATCAAGCTTATGTTACAATTGGTTACAAGCATCTGCGACTTACTTTCAGCAGGGGTATTATACTGGTTAGGGGGAAGGGAGTGCACGGTATCCTACATACTTACTCAGCTATATATATATATATATATATATATATATATATGTTTCTCTGAGCTTGGGTTGATAAATATACTATAAAAGTATTTCTGACATTGCAGTGCAGCCCTATTCACTTGAGTCTATGTGCAGACCTTCTGATAGTACAGGTACTAGTGTGAGTTTAGGTGAGGGAGTTTATGCACACAGCCCTTTAATGGATGTGTATGAACTGTATATTTAGAACCTACATGGAGCCATAATACGGCCACATGCAATACTAATATAATTGTCTGGTTATCCCTGTATTTTCCTGATTAATGTGCATGAATAGCAGAGCAGAGTTTGACATTTACCTGCAGTCTAATGGAGAAGCAATATTGAACAGAACTACTGTTATTGAACTAACATACCAATTTATGCTTCTTTCAGACGAAATAACTGCTAGTTTTCGTCGGTTCGGTCCTCTGATTGTAGACTGGCCACATAAGGCGGAGAGCAAATCTTATTTCCCACCAAAAGGTATTTCAGTTGGCATACAGTAAAAAAATAAAAATGTATGTTTTATGAATTTGTCTTTGTGCCAAAGAGAAAATAAGCACATTGGTTGCAGTATAAGGTCCTGTACAGCATGTGGATACACACCAGTGTGCTAATATGGTATGGGACGTAAAAGGAAGGATAAATGACATGTGTTCTAATAATGCTAAACTGCGCTATCCCTGGTTGTGTATTTCTTTGGATCTGTGCACACTAAGGCTGCATTCACACAAACGTAAGCCATCCGTGCCCGTATTGCAGCCCGCAAACAGTGGGTCCACAATATATATGCACCAGCTGTGTGAATCCTGTATCACAGAGCTGGTCCCATTGGTTTTGAATGGGTCTGCAATCCGCAAGTTGTGGAGGGGAGCCATGGATCAGAATCTAACGGCTTTTCCATGCCTCTGCACCGCAAAAGATAGGACATGTCCTGTCATTCGCCGTATATTGCAGACCATGGACCCATTCAAGTTAATGGGTCTGCACTGCAATACGGGATTCACACGGGCGGTGCCCGTTCTTAAAGACCGTAATTTGTGCATGGTCAACTTATGTTCGTGTGAATGTTGCCTTATTCTGTAACCTCCACTACCAATATAAAGGAAACATGGCCTGGCATCACTTTCCATTTAATATGGGTTCTCATTTATATTATGGTTCATGTATTTAACTGCCTTTTGTTTTATAACCTAGGCTATGCATTCTTGCTGTTTCAAGATGAAAGTTCTGTGCAAGCTCTGATTGATGCTTGCATTGAAGAGGATAGTAAGCTCTACCTGTGTGTGTCAAGCCCTACCATTAAAGATAAGCCCGTGAGTATTCATCATGGAAAATGTCATCATTTCTCTTTGTAGTTATTCATTCAATGTAAGTGAAGTACAAGTATTTCCTAATGTTGGAGCTTGCCAAAAAACAGTCCCTCCAGTGTTTACTTACAGACTTGAAAGCTTTAACGGGGTGGAACGTCCTATCCTGACAACTTCAAGTGCGCTTCCTAAGGTCTTCTTCATTTCAGAACGAGGCCAGCCATCAAAGTGCTGCCAATACAGTGCTTTTCAGAATAGCCCATTAGTAGTAAAAACCTGCTGTGCCACAGGTATATAAAAAGCACAAGATGCTTTTGCCTGCTAGTCGGGAAGATGGTTGGATATTCTATATTTCGAATGATAAGTCGTAGATTATGGCACACATGATAGTTGTTCCATGGATTGCAAATTTTCTCACCATGTCTCGAAATTCTCAAGGAAAAGTGGATAGTGCTTAGTGGGCAGGGGTGATCCTACAGAGGTCCGATAGCTGGTGTAGATTTGAGTTTCTGGTGTAGGGACTGCCCAAAAAATGTGCCAAATTTATTAGGGGGCCATGTCTCAGATTTAGTCTTTAGTCTAATACTGGCGGTCTTGGTATATCTACCCCACTAATACCAGAAGTTAAGTAAATTATGCAAATGGCATCAGATTTCAATAGCCTGGTGACCATTGGACAGTAAATCCACAATTCATATAAATAAATTTGGTAATGGGGTACCAGCAGGCAGGTCCTTTAGACATCAGGTTGTTGTTAGATCTTATTGCATCCTCCAAGAAGCATCTGAGCTAATGAACGCAGCTTAATAGCTACAATGTAATATCACCTTCCCTGGACGATGATCAGCATTACTTGTTAGCATAATGCTGAAAGAAGAACTCCTTCTGAGGCTCATTTGGTCCAATATGGGTAGCTTATTCTTATGATCATTCTAACCTTGCTGTAAGGGAGATCACCCCAGCACTCATTGTGACTTTTTGGCGGGTCTGTGCATATAATCGGCATGCAGTCTGATCATAGAGAATAGCTGATAGTGGAACGGACTAGCAGTGTGCCTCAGAACTTCTTATAGTGATTGATAGCTAGATCCTGATGGTATTCCAGGTCACAGTGCTCTGTGGCAGAGATACTCAACTGGCGGACTGCCACTTTCAACTATATTTGTGTCCTCAGGATGCAGATACAGTTGAATACAATGGTGGTGCCGTCACGATTGCCTTGCTGCCCACATTTGAACTCAAGCAGGTGCAACATCATCACACCTGCCACACTGAGCCACAAACAGCACAATGCAGAGAAGATGTGCTTTTCTCTGTTCATTGAGGAATGTTGGGTAGGTAAGTTCAGACTAGGGGTACAAGTCTGTGAGGGTGGCCATACAGGGGGCATAACTATATGAGGGGGCATAATTCTGAGGGGAGACACTAAAGGGGAAACAACTAGGAGGGGGCATTATTGTGTGTCGGGGACCACCTAAGGGAGCATCACACCATGTTGGGAGCAGCACTGTGTGGGGGTCACTTATGTGGACATCATACTGGGTGGAAGCCACTTAAGGGGGCGTCACTGTGTGAGAGGAGCATTTAAGGGAGCATCATACTGTGCGAGGAGGCACTTAGAGGTCCTCGCCTGTTCTGGGGGCATTAAAGGGGGATCATCCTACTTTAAAGGGGCTCTTAGTGGCATCATACTGTGTGGGAAGTCGCTAAGGAGGCATCACACTGTGTCAGGGGCACTAAAGGAGCATTTTGCCGTGTGGGGGCACCATGTAAGGAGGCACTTAGGGGACGTCCTACTGTGTGGGGGCACTACGGGGCATCATTATTGTTAGGTGGCTCCCAGAGGACATTCTCACTGTGTGTGTGGAGGCAGCATTACTGTGTGGTCAGCAGAAAAGGGATTAGGTGGGCATAGAAGCGTTGATGCAGAGGTGCACACCATTGGCTTTGTCTACAGCAGGCCCAGCTATGTGGACCTTTACCAAAATTACTTGAGTGCCCCTACTCTGTGGTGTGATGTCACACTACCCGATTACAGGGCCCTGTCAGGAGGAAATGGAATTTTACATGCAGTCAGCTAACTTCTTCAGTGTTTCAGGCGCTGTGGGTGCCTTCCTGTTAATAAATGTGAATTAGTAAAATGTTAATTACCTTATTTGATATTTATTTATGCAAAATAACTCCAAAGCTTAGCTAAACCTAAGGTTTCTAGTCAGAGATATTGCAACATTTTCTTATATGAAAATTAACATCTTGTGTTTCTGTTTAACCTTCTCCAATTCTGCATGTATGTAAATGCTGTACTCGTGTTTCCACACATTTCTTATAGAGGTTACTGTATTGCTTAACAGGTTCAGATCCGGCCCTGGAATCTTAGTGACAGTGACTTTGTGATGGATGGCTCCCAGCCTCTCGACCCGCGGAAGACTATTTTTGTTGGAGGTGTCCCACGACCTCTGCGAGCTGGTATGTTTCTTTTTGGATGTGTGTCTTTAGTATGTACAGATCTTTTGACACAGACTTAAAGGGAAAACTACAGTCTTAATAAAATAACTGCATTGCTGAATCAAGATTCTATGTGCATGTGATGGAAACGGATAGGGTGCCCCTGTTAAATACTTTGTTAAAGGGGTATTCCAATTTAAAGCTTGTTTATTTATTTTATTCTATAAGTTTCATTGTTGAATGAAAATCTGTGAAAATCACACGGATCCCCGACCGTAAACTTGTGGAGATTTCCATTCACTGACTGCAAACAAAATTGAAAAAATAGATTAGAAGGGTTGCCATTATCGGAGCCTAATAGTTTCCAAGCTACAGAGCATTTTCCATCTTCTAATTTCATGTTATGTATACTAGATGTACAGTTCATGGATAATATGATTTCTATACATCTAATCTTTTTATTTTCTTTTTTTATAGTGGAGCTAGCTATGATTATGGACCGCCTGTATGGAGGTGTATGCTATGCTGGCATAGACACAGATCCTGAGCTAAAATACCCCAAGGGAGCTGGGCGAGTTGCCTTTTCCAATCAACAGAGTTATATAGCTGCTATCAGCGCCCGCTTTGTTCAGCTACAGCATGGAGAAATTGATAAGCGGGTATGTGGATTTCAGGTCCTGCATATTCAGAAACCATAATAAGCCGACAAGTGTACTTTGCAGGAGAAGGCAGCAGCATACTGGGCACACAGATCCAGCATGTATTATTTTGAGGGACACATCCCCACATGAGGAAGGTCTTCAACTAGGAGTAGAATGCAAAAGGATTGGAGACTGCAGACTGAAACATAGTGCAAATGTCTCAATTCAGCAAATTACATTTATCATGTAGAGGAAGTAAATACAAGGCACTTACTAATGTATTGTGACTGTCCATATTGCTTCCTTTGCTGGCTTCATTAAATTTTTTATTGCATTATACCCTGCTCATTACTGTCACCGCTGTAGAAACACTGGAAACTAACAGAGTAAAACGCAATTTGAAAAATAAATCGTCAGCAAAGGAAGAAATATGTATAATAACAGTACGTTAGTAAGTGGCTTGTATTAACTATCTCTACATGATAAATGATAATTGCTGAAGTGAGATGTCTTTAAGGTCACCACAATCATGTGTTATAATAATTTCTTTTTGATGTCTGAGGTGTTGGTAGCATTTATGGCCCATAGTTAATACAAGGAGGGGTCTCTGTATGGTAGATGTAGGATACACATTATTTAAGTGTTGTTGCATCTCCTCTGATTGTGCCTCTGCTTGTCTCGTGCTCAGGTGGAGGTGAAGCCATATGTCTTGGATGACCAGCTGTGCGACGAGTGTCAAGGAGCGCGCTGCAGTGGCAAATTTGCTCCGTTCTTCTGTGCTAACGTTACCTGTCTGCAGTATTACTGTGAATATTGCTGGGCTGCTATCCACTCACGTGCTGGCCGGGAGTTCCACAAGCCGCTGGTGAAGGAGGGAGGAGATCGCCCAAGGCATATTTCATTCCGTTGGAATTGAACCACCCGTTGCTTAACTTCCTTCCAAGGATCCAAATAAGTGCACTCTTCTGTTCTCTTAACCCTCCTACCATCCTTAGGAAAGCATGTCCTCTTGTTGTAGTCTGTATTTTAACAATAGTATAACGAAAGAATGACCTACACCATAGGTATTTGTAAAGTCTTGTGTCATTGAGAACTGTATTGGAAAGCCTTTTTGTTCATAACAATATCACTCTGATGCATGCATGTTTCATGCTGTCCTCATCGAAAACCAAGGGAGCAGGGAGACTGCAACTAATATTATTCTAATTCTTTTTTTATTTTTCAAAGAGAAGCGTTTGAGAGCTTGCAACTAGATAATTATTAAGAAAACCAGAGTATTTTTTTTAATTAAATTATTGTTAAATAAGAAATTAACAGAAGATTACTGTTAATGTAACCATGCATCCACAGTAACACTATGGGTCTGTTTGACACAGCTTATTTTTTACTAGGGGGGATTTTTTTATTTCCTATTTATTGGGGATTTTTTTTTTAGTTTGCTTTTTACCTTTTAGTGGAAGTTAGTAATTGCCTATTGTGAAGATAAATAACCCACACACAAAAAGCAAGAGAAAAGTGAAAGCAGCATTGTTTGTGGACAGTTTTGGTAAGGGGTAAAATAAAAGGCAGATGCCTCCAATATTTATCTTTTCTATTAAGCCACTGTCACTTTCTTTCTGTTCTGGCATCCACATAACTGGCGGAATCTCCTTTGAAGTATTTTACACGTGGGCTATTTAAGAATGTAAATGTTGAGTGAAGTTACTACTGAGGGGAGTGCACTTATTTATTTATTTTTTCAGTGAAAAAAAAAATTAAAAAATTTTCAAAAAATCGACACGGTATCAGTTATGACCCATATTCCCCCGAAAGAAAAGTCCTACCAAAGCTGAGAGAAGTGAAATGACAGAAGGCAGGTTTTTTTTCTGCGCAGAAAGAACAAATGTATAGATTTTTTATTTTTTGATGCCTAATATATATCTATAGTCCTAACTCACCTCTTAACCTATATCAGGTGCCAGCTTCTGTTCTCCATTTTGACACCGAACACTTGAAAGATACCTCAAGGATGGAATTGGATGTTTGTAATGCCTCCAGTTAGAATTCTGGCCATTAACAGAGGAGCCCATTGTTGCTGAAGTAACCCCTTTGCTGCCTGAGAGTATAGTGGCGGCACACGTCAGTTTCCCATGAGTCATACAGATGTATTATTACCAATGAAGGGCTTCCCTCAGCATAATGTCACTTTATACACCTGCTTCTTCTGCTTGGCTATGGGTAGTGCAGTGACGTTGCATTGTACTGTATGGCTGCCTATCCGTATTTGCTTTGCCGTATCTCATTGGAGTAGTTGTCACTCTTGCTTGAAGCTTCCCCTCCCTTCTTGCTGTAGTTTGTAGAATGCAAAGATATAATGAATTCTAAATGAAACTCTTTCCATTCGGAGCTAGCTTGTGTGTTTGGCTAAGGTACTTTCATTACCTAGTTTTAAAGCCTTTTGGCACTGTAGACTTTAAGCTGCTTATACCACTGAATAATCTTGATGCCTTAACTCTTTACAGGCCAAGTAACTTAGCCAGCACTCCTCTTTTCCAGCCGCTAAGGCAGCTTGAAGCTTCATATAAATAATCGCAGTACAGATGTGAGGTTGGATATTTTGGGTTTTTTTTAGTCAGTAGAAATCACTGCCCTGTATATTCAAGCAGATGTATCCATTATATCCAATGTGCAATATTGTTATGCTTGGAAATTTGCTGCTACCCATCACACAAATGTGCTACTGAGTGACCTCAACACCCTTCAGTACATCTTGAGAAAAAGTTATGTCTGTTTGGAACTGCACAATTCCCGTTCATACTGAATGTGTTGTCGCTTTTGTGGACAAAAAGTAGAAGCCGTGATTTTGAAGGCTCAACTGGTATATATCCGAGTGTAGTCTGTTGAGGCACTAGGTGCTTGAAACATAGAGCTGTCTGATAAATGGTTCACCTTGAAATATGCATCTCTCAATTGTGTGTATTTGCCAGGGTTACTTTAAAGAGGACCTGTCACCACAAAATGCAGTGCAGTCTGCAGGTAGCAGGTTATAGAGCAGGAGGAGCTGAGCAGATAGATATATAGTGAGAAAATATTCCGTAAAACTTTTATTTTAATCATTTATCTCTGCTTTTTCTGAACTTAAGACTACGACCTATCTATCAGTGACTGACTGCTATCTATGTATGGCCTCTTGCACATGACCATTGCGGACCGCAATGCATGGGCACAGACCGCGGGGCCACCGTATGCGGATCGCGGACCCATTCACTTGAATAGGGTCCGCGATCCACATCCGACTGTCTGCACTGCAAACAAGTAATGCATGCACTCCTTTTTTGCGGTGCGGAGGCACGGACAGAAAACCCACGGAAGCACTCCGGGATTGCATCACTTGAATGGGTCCACATCCGTGATGCGGGGTGCACACGGCCAATGCCCGTGTATTGCGAACCCGCTGTTTGTGGGCCGCAATACGGCAATGGCTGTGTGCATGAGCCCTTACACAGAGAATGCTATCAATCACTGATAACAGATACAGAGACATAACTGTATAAATTACAAGTTTTGCTGAATCTTTTCCCACAACACTACATAACAATCTGCTCAGCTCCTCCTGCTCTATAACATGCTGCCTGTAGACTGCACTGCATTTTGTGCTGACAGGCTCCCTTTAAATGGCATTTGTCACTACCATAGATTGCCTTTACATTAGGTCATCCATGCACGTTTGTATCCACTATATGGCTTCCTGAACTGAAGCACATGATATAAGCAGAACCTCCAGCAAATGGTTAAGACCTTTTGAGAGGGGGTGCAGGGGATCACACTCTTAGCTGACAGTGGCTCACTTAGGGCTGTATTAGACCTGCAGAGGGTTGGCCAGATCATTGCTGACAAGCGTTCATTATCGATGATCTGCCTGTGTAAAAGTGTCGTGCAATTGTATTTTTTTATGCAGGTTAAAAAATAATTTGCCGGCGGCAGATCGTGCCGTCTAACCATGCTCTGCTGCCGGCTAAATAATGATTCTGTATGAGGACGATATATCGTGGAGGAGATTGCTGCATGTAATAGAAGCTGTTTCCTTCACTGACGAGCAGGCGATTGCCAGGAAGGAAAGTTTCCGACAATCGGTATGCTCATCTGCAGGTGTAATACAGCCCTCATCTTAAGCAGTTCAGAAATCTAAGTAGTGGATGCAAAGTCAAACCACTCGCTTATCATCTTAGTGACAGATGCCCTTTAAAGTGAGTACCGTTCTTACTAGCCTGACAGGATTGAGAGCTGATTCATACATCAGTGAGGCAATGGTTGCACAGAACATTGTTTAGCAGAGGTTCCTTGGGATTTTTACTTTTGTATTGCTGCTGTGAAGGTCAAGATTTGCAGAGGTGTATTCAATGAGCTTTTATGGCAGTTCATAACCTGGTGCTGTCTGGCTGCAAAAGGGTTATGACGACTTCTTGCTGTAAGCTTATAGAGGCAAGTACTCGCTCCGAAAACTGACCATTTTTTTCTGTACACTGCAGATGTAACTGG
This sequence comes from Rhinella marina, assembly GCA_900303285.1. Classification (NCBI taxonomy): domain Eukaryota; kingdom Metazoa; phylum Chordata; class Amphibia; order Anura; family Bufonidae; genus Rhinella; species Rhinella marina. Next base: position 122,715 of record ONZH01016989.1, read on the forward strand.
TTTAAAAGAGCATTGCTTCCGAACAGTACTATCACAGGTTGTGGAAACCAAAGACTTGCTTCAGTGCTGCTGCTTATCTCTCGAGGAGCCCCTCTGTTACTACCAAATTTTGACTTCCAGAATGAGATCTGGTTTAAAATAGAATATTGAGGTATTTGACGTTCCCCTCAGCATTAACGTTACTAAACAATGAACCTGCCTTTTTTTTTTTATTCTTCTCGCTATTCCTTTGTATCTGTTTCAATACGCATCACTACCATCAGAGGGGTATGGTAAACATGTTGTGAAATGGAGACACTTGCTGAAGGTTATAGAGAACTTGTTAGAGGAGCTGCTGACAAAGCCAATGACGAGCGTCATTTCTATAGGTGGGTGCTCTCGTATACATCTAGTCAACGGATTGACAGACTGTTTGTTTTAGTCCTTTCATCTGCTGAAAAGTGAGTGTAGGTGGCTTGGGGTGTGCTAGAGTGCCATTCCTACCAGTAAACAGTGGCGATAACTTAACCTTTTCGTTGCTAAATGTTTGCACGACAAAGCCCAGCAGTCCCTTGTGCATCCAAGGTGCTATAGTCTGGATGGCTTTGTTTAGATTCCACCACGGCATGGAAAAGGTTAACTCCCGAAACAGACCACTGTTTGGAAGCTAGCTTTGAAGAATATTTTCTCTTTATTTCCCTTTGTACATGACCTGCTGACTTTCGGTACAGTGTTTTTGTAGCTAACTTATTTTTGTCATGCACATATTGTACACTTGTTATGCACTAATTTTATATATCTTATGTTTCCAGCAGTGAGCATTTAGGCCCACTTTTCACTGGCGGGATATCTCTTTATGCAATACCTCAATTTTTCATATTGCAAAGAGTAGCTTTTTGTACTTTTATTACGGAGAGATCTTCATATAACTTCATTTTTTAAGATAAATAATTTTAATAAATTTTTATTTTCTTATTCTGCTTTTTATACATTTCAGTGCTCTGCATACATTACGAATGATGGATGTTGCGCACTGGTAATGCTAACTTCAGAACCTGCAGAGATACAAAAGCACGTGGCATCAAATATGCTAGCCCGCACCATGCATTTGGTGGATGTTTCATTTTAAAGAAGTTCTAGATCTAATATTGAGGAGATGAAAAAATAAAAATAGAAATCGCATGGACAGGACAATTTAATCTGCTCTTTTAAGTCCCTTGGAAAAATGCAAAAAAAAAAATAAATTGTAGCATAGAAATTTAAAAGTAACAACTGAAAATGTATTCTGCTTCTTCATATTTCTCATTTTTTAAAGAAGTGAAAAAAATATATAAATTGCAAATTTTTTTGGTGAATGTTTAGCCATTTTACATATTAACAAAATTAATGTTAGGTGTTTTATATTGCAGACAAGACTGCAGTTTGGAAAAAAAAAGTAAAAAAAAAAAAGTTTTAAGTGGAAAAAAAATTAAAGAAATAAAACCATACCTTCGGGTTCCAGATGTGTAATGTTAGTATGCATGACTAATATAAGGAAAAAAAAATCTAGTTATTCTACTAATATTCACTTGTTGTTATTGTGTGAAAAGCGTGTTTACAGACTTGGTAACACTTTAATTTACAGAACATAAAGCCCCATGACCTTACGCCATTGTATGGACTCATGGCTTTAGTATAACGTATGCTAGTAGATAATCGACCTCTTCGGCCAATAGTCGCCACCTCAGTGTGTTAGCTGGGGCGAAGCATGTGATATATAGCATAAGTCCTCGTCTTCTCACATGCCAGAACTTTTGGTTTTCTGTAACCTGCTTTCTTCTGAATAAGCCTTTCTAGCAGTGAGTGCAGTGCTTGTACCAGTAAAGCAGCCCAAGCATCCCATGCCAGGTTGTGAACATGACTCTCTTCTGCACTGTAAAAGAGAGCCGCATTATTTTTTTGTTTCCACGTGACGGAAACCCTCACTGCCCAATGCTTTGGCCTAGTATATACTTCTCCATACACAGACCTCTGCATAATGCAAGTTAATATGTTTGCAGTGAATGACCAGCATTTTCTTCAAAATGCTGTTGGAAAGACTTGATAATCCCACCTTTTTTAATTTTTTAATTTTATTTTTTTTTCGTTTTCTTTTTAAGTTTGTTTTTTATGTTTTTATTGCTTTGAAGAGTTTAAGCCTTCAGTTAAAAGGTGATTTAAAACTTGAATATGATAATATATTGTGGCGAGTTGAACTTCAAGTTGTTATGTGCAATACTTATTTCTGACTTTTGAGAGATCTTTGCAGTGTAATTCTTCATTGTTTTTAATTGCAGGCATTTAAAGATGTCGTTTTCTACTGTTCTAGTAATCCTCTTTCTTGCTGGTGTTTCTAAAGAAAAGAATCAGAAATCAATCTTTCTACTAATATAAAACTGAGATTATTTTTTAAAAAAATGGAATAAAAGAGGTTTTGGTCATTGGCGTTATTTTGTTACCTTCTTTTAACCTCTGGCATGAGGGAGGAGCGCGAGCCTTTTTCAGACTTGTGCCTCTCCAGACAGTCAGGGTTTAAAGCTACTGTGATTGATAACATTGTAAGAATTGGGACAATATTGTATTCAACTGTTTTATTTTTTATATTTTTAAATTTGAAAGCATAATTAGTTTTTATAATTTTCATCAGATTCCTTTGTTATATTTTTTTGAAAGTGAAATTATTATTATTATTATTAACAAGTGGGTGTCTAGTTTTTACTAATCCCTAATGTTATCTTCTTTTCCATTGTATTGCTCATTTACCAGAAGGAAAAAAAGTTATTTAAGTATGTCAGTTAATTGTACCACTTGGCTGAATTTACACATAGTTTTTACTGTGTATGGGGAGGTTGTAGTATTTATTATAGCATTTTAAATAAAGATAATTCATTTTTTTATTAAAGTCATTTTCACTTTTAAGTTCATATTTTTGTATGTTTTACTCTAATTAAGTTATATAACACAAGTTCTTTTTTAAAGAGTTCATTTGTTGAAGTGCTAGTGAAAAATTAATGTTATTAAATAGTTTGCAAATGACTATTTATACCAGTATGCATATAATTTTTAAATATTTGTAATGTGAGATGTTGAATGAATAAACTTTTAACGCTAAATTCTTGCCAGTTTTTTATGTACATTTTTATTTCAACTATGATTGGTTGCTATGGGCAACTAAGCAAGTTTTCCTTTTCACCACTTTGGATACATATCTCCCATTATCATCACATGTATTAATTAGTGCATAATGTTGATCCTTGGCATTACCTTTCCTAAACACATTAACTTTAACCCTCAAGCTTTAGAAAGCACCCCTTCAAATTCCAGCACTCCCTCTGGTCTTTATTATTATTGTTATTTTTTTTTGTTTGTTTCGGTAAGGATATGCCCATATATACACATGACCACTGCAAACAGTTACCAGTTTTAGCAGTATATAGCACAAGACTGCTGAGGCCGGTGATGTGTGCATATCGGGATGTCACAGCTGCAGTCACGCAAACGAAGACCAGATAGAGGCATAGAAACTATGGTGCTTGAAGCATTGGGGTTCAAGGGGTGCTTTCTTTTTTTTTTTAGATTATCATACAGTAGTCCCCACCTTTGGCCACATTGTTGTAGGACTTCAACAACACAGATTTTTTTCTTAATACATAAAAGTTGAATACAGGTACATAAAGGAACATTTTTTTCTTTTTTGTCCCCTCGTCACAGTCACAGTCCTGGGGATAAATAGATGATGGGAGAGTGAATAACCCTAATTTTGATAATCTTTCTGGGTACTGTAGTCCACCCATTCCAGTTATTACTTTAGTTGCCCTCCTCTGAACCCTCTCCAGCTCTATGTCTGCCTTGTTTGCAGGAGCCCAGAACTGTACACAGTACTCCATGTGTGGTCTGACTAGTGATTTGTAAAGTGGCAGGACTATGTTCTCATCACGGGCATCTATGCCTCTTTTGATGCAACCCATTATCTTATTGGCCTTGGCAGCAGCTGTCTGACACTGGTTTCTACAGCTTAGTTTGCTGTTCACTAAAATTCCTAGGTCCTTTTCCATGTCCGTGTTATCCAGTGTTTTACCATTTAGTATGTACTGGTGACTTGCATTATTCCTTCCTATGTGCATAACCTTACATTTGTCAGTGTTAAACCTCATCTGCCACTTCTCTGCCCAAGCCTCCAATCTGTCCAGATCCATCTGTAGCAGTGCACTGTCCTCTTCTGTGTTACTTTACACAGTTTAGTGTCATCTGCAAAAATTGCTATTTTACTGTGCAAGCCTTCTACAAGATCATTAATAAATATATTGAAGAGAATAGGGCCCAGTACTGACCCCTGTGGTACTCCACTAGTAACAGTGACCCAATCTGAGTATGTACCGTTAATAACCACCCTCTGTTTTCTATCACTGAGCCAGTTACTTACCCACATACAGACATTTTCTCCCAGTCCAAGCATTCTCATTTTATATACTAACCTTTTATGTGGTACCGTGTCAAATGCTTTGGAGAAGTCCAGATATACGACATCCATTGATTCGCCACGGTCAAGTCTAGAACTTACCTCCTCATATAAACTGATTAGATTATTTTGACATGACCGAATCCCTCATGAAGCCATGCTGATATGGTGTTATTTGCTTATTTTCATTGAGGTACTCCAATATAGCATCTCTTAGAAAACCCTCAGTTTACCCACAACAGATGTTAAACTTACTGGCCTATAGTTTCCAGGCTCTCTTTTTGAATATTGGCACCACATTTGCTATGCACCAATCCTGTGGAACACTCCCTGTCAGTATAGAGTCCTTAAATATCAAAAATAAGGGTCTGGCTATGACATTACTGCATCTCTGCTAACCAAGTTTCAGTTGCAGAAAACTTTTCAATTTTCATGGCACTGTCGGAATTGGACCTCCGCTGATTGGCAAAGGGTTGCCTTCTCCAACGAGTTTGTGTTTCGAATAGATGGACATTGGTGTGTTAGGCTAGAAACATCCGAGAAAAAAGACCCTGTAACCATTGGTGGAAGAACACAAGCTGGTTGTGGCAGCATTATGGTCTGAGCAATTTTTTTTTAGTGTCATTCCCTGGGGCCACTCATCCATGTGGAAGGCACTCTCAACTGATCTGTATATGGATCCATCATTGCAGATCACTTACACCCATACATGCTGATTGTCTTCCTGTGATGGATGAGATCTTCCAGCAAGACAGTGTGACATGTCACATGGCTAACCCAAGTACTATCCTGGCCCCATCCTATTCCCCAGACTTGAACCCAATTGAGCATCTGCGGGACCACCTTGATCATCAGATTCACTCTATGGATCCTCCTCCCTTGCACCCTCCTGCAGTTGTGGGATGCACTGGAGTCCGCATGGCTCCAGATACCTGTGACAACCTACCAGGACCTTATTGAGTCACTCTCAGCTTAACCCCTTTTTATAATCAACATGCACCTTCCAATTGAACTTATTAACATGCGGTCCCAAATATTTATAGGTCTCAATAGTCTCTATACTTTGACCAACAACACCCTTGTCTCTTCCAAAATTTACAAATATATCTTTAATTTTCGTGGTGCTAATAACGGAAACATTTGTTGTACGCCATTTCACAAACTCATTCAATAATTTTCTGTATTCCAATTCGCAGCCACCATTAATACAGCCAAATAATACAGAATTGTCAAATCAGATTTGCAATAGGTTTTAATAAAGTATATGTGAAAGTTTAGGTACACTTTAAGTAAATTTAGCCACCAGAATTATATTACATTTAGGATACATACATACAGGGCAGAACCACTGTGGTTCTGCCACCACATAATGGCACTACACTAGCAGCAAAGTGTATGAGACTATAAGATATCAGATTCCTATGCTGTGAAAAAAAATCTGCAGTGTGAAATTAACCTTGGGGGAACTGCTTTTAAATACTCAGCATGGCGATTTATGCTATAAATTTCCACCGCAGATTTCAGCCTTTGCAATTCAGAGTGTGCAATTTGCAGCAAATCTGCAGCGTAATCTACAACATAAATTAAAGCAACAAATCATTGACCGATATCTGCCATGATCTGTAGCCTAGTCTGGGCCTCTCTTGCTGTGATACTTTTGTAATTTTTGTCATGAATTGTCAACTATAGCAAACAACAGCAACAAAAAATATTCAACATGGCAGATATCTGCATTCAGTCAGCATCTATCACACTCACTGATGTCGTGGAAAGGTGCCAGATGACAACAGAATAATAGCATAATCTGTGGTCACCCAAAAGTGTGCAGCCAGCTTTAATCTGATCCTGTTTATCTTGGATTAGCACTATGATCACCTCCCCATCATTTCTGCTTTTATAGCCCACTTGACCTCAGATGCCGCAATACTTTACATTCTCCTGATAACCCCATTTATATTTATTTCTCCATTTTATCCATTCCACCAATCTCTAGACATTCCATTCTACATCAGATCACTATTCCCTTCCTTCTCTGCAGTGCAAATGCAGATCCAGGTCACATTGACTGTACTGTCACCAATACATACACTCGGGTCCAAAGTTATGTGGGCAGTGATACAGTTTTCATCATGCAGCAACCACAATATCTGCACAAGCTGTGTAAAATGTAGACTTTCAGCAGTTGTTCAAGGTTTTAAACGAGTTATCCAAACTCTAAAAGGTCCCTCTAATGCCCGAGCCCCTTGTATACATTATACTTACCTGCTCCTCGGCACCCATGTCACTCCAGATCCCTGCATGGCCGCCACTGCATCTCCGTTGCACAGATCAAAACATCCGGCGATGGGGGGAGCAGCCAATGGCATGCCGCGACAGTAACCAGCCTCAAGGGGGCTCGTCAGCATCATGGTCTGCTACTGGCTGCTTCCCCCCGTCGCCGGATGTTTTAAACCACGGGTCGGGGAGATGCAGCAGCGGCCATGCAGGGATCCGGAAGTGTCATGTTATGACTAAGGACTGTTTCACACTTGCATTTTCGTTTCCGGTTTTGAGATCCGGCAGAGAATCTCAAAACCAGACCAAAACGGTTCCGTTTGATAACACATCTGGATGAATTCGTTCCGTTAGGATGCAATTGTGTTACATAAAAACGGAACAAACCAGATTCAGCACTAAAATCATTGGGTGATGGATCTGTTTTTTTCAGATAAACAAAAAACAAAAAACTGTGAGGCTAGGTTCACAGGGGTACAATCCACCACATAAAAAACAGTGGCAGATCAGTAAGCTATTCTTACTCTGTGAGCAGCACAAAAACACACACAAAAACTCTAGCTATTTTAGCCCTTCTCCTTTGACTTCAATGGGGAACATAGCTAAAATCTACTTCTAATGGCACACTTGTGTTGTGGCATTCTGGTTTTCAGATCCGGCAGCAAAATCAATGTAAGTCAATCATGCCGGATCTGAAAACCAGAATGCCACAACACAAGTGTGAAACAGCCATTAGAAGTAGATTTAAGCTATGTTCCCCATTGAAGTCAATGGAGAAGGGCTAAAATAGCTAGAGTTTTTGTGTGTGTTTTTGTGCTGCTCACAGAGTAAGAATAGCTTACTGATCTGGAACAGTTTTTAATGTGGTGGATTGTACCCCTGTGAACCTAGCCTCACAGTTAAAGGGGTTTTCCAAGTTATATATATTGATGACCTATCCTCAGGATAGGTCATCAACATCAGATCGGCAGGGGGTCCGACACGCGGCACCCCCCCCGATCAGCTATTTGAAGACTAGGCGTGCGCCATATGCCGCCTCCTCTACATGCTGGCCGTAACGGGGTAGTGGTGAGTAGGTGTAATTACACCTCACCGACACATTCATTTCTATGGGAAGTAATTGGACAAATGGCCATGCCCTCAATATTTTATTACCAATGAACGAGAAAAAATGGAGTTGTGTTTTCATTTGGTAGCTATTTAATGGAACTCTCAACATGTGGATCAAAGAGGTGTCAATGCACGTGAAGGAGGCCATCATAAGTCTAAAAAAAAAACAAAAAAAAAACCTATCCAAATAATAGCAGAAACTTTAGAAGTGGCCATATCAACAATTTGTTGCATTGTTTAAAAAAAAAAAAAAAAAAAGCACTGGCCAACGATATATATAAGCCCAAAAGAGTGTCAATAGAATTAAGCAAAAATGGGTGCTAATTTGAGCTCTTGAACACTGTAAAGAGAATTATATTGTAAACCGATTTTAGAACAATCTGTAATAACATTTAAATCAGGGATGCCCAACCTGCAGCCCTCCAGCTGTTGCAAAACTACAACTTCAAGCATGATCTAATAGGTGTAGGCTGTCTAGGCATGCTGGGAGTTGTAGTTTTACAACAGATGGAGTGCCACAGGTTGGGTATCCCTATTTTAAATAGTTTTTCCAGGCTCCTGACATTGATGACATATCCTCAGGATAGGTCATTAATATCCGATCGGTGAGGGTCCGACACCCCTTTATCAGCTGTTCCCTGCAGCTTCAGGATCTGGAACTAGCACTTTGAATGGAACAGGAAGCACAGCTGGGTAACTGCAGCTCAGCTCACATTCACTTCAATGGGAGCTGAGCTGTAGTAACCCAGCAAGCCACTCAGTGGCGTGCCTAGGGTGTTTGGCACCTAGGGCGGGTCCTATCTCTGGTACACCCCCCCCAATACGTAAAAAAATGTATCCCCTCATGGTAGTATTGCCCTCATTGTACAGCCTTCACAGTAGTTTTGCACAGATATGTGCCCCCTCACGGTATTTATGCCCCCAGTAGCAATGTCCTCTGTGCCCCTTCACAGAAATAATGCCCACTCTGTGCTACAATTTTGGATATTACTGACCTATCTCGAGGAAAGGGGTGGCTAGGAAGTGGAGTAACATCTGAAGACGAAAGTGTTTAGCACCAAATGTATCAAATATTGTGCAGCATATGATAAATTTGACCTTAATTACATCAGTGCCATCCAATTGTACAACAACCATTTGTAGTAGTTTGCTGGTTGGATGCTACAGCTGTTACTCAGAGCAGAGGGGATGGCCTGTGACATCCCGCCCTAGGCACTTGAGAGAGCAAAATTTGGCAGAATAAAACATCATGTTTTCACTACTCCTGATGATAAAAGCTCCACTGAAGCTATGTTTGTACTGTTATTCCCATCACATACCCAGTGCTGTCAGTTTAGCAATGTCAGAAGTGCTGACAGACTCCCTTTAAAAAATATCACAGCAGAAGGCAAAAAGACTTTGGTCCCTACATTTTCATCCTGAATTAATAGTGCAATGACAGTACATATGGTATAGAGTTTCATAGAAAGGGGTTCAGATGCTACACTAACATTTGTCTGTATCTTTGTTGGAACTTCCAGGGAATGTGCCCACTGAATTCAAAGCTCAGTCAGACCACTGTCCAACAGGCTTTTTTTCTGGCCACAGGAAATTAAAGAGGAATAAAAGCCCTTGATGGCCCAGATGAAAGAACTGCATGACATCATGTCTTCCAGTGCATAAAACAGACACAGCTGAGCTCACTCATTTGTATGGTATAAAACAGCATTTAACTCCTTTGTAGCAGTTTGTTGCTCTGTTAAGCTAGTCTATGAGGAAGCAAGCGAACGGATATGAATTCCTTCAAGGCTTGTTTTCTAGTTACGTTTCACTTTTAATTCATGCAGACAACACACACAAATGTGTCCCTTGCACAGCAGGTGGCTGATATTTGATACTGAAAAAGAGGACATCAGATTGCAACACATCTAATGCACATTATTATAATACGCCTCATATGATATTTCAGGCAATCTTTAAAAAACAGGAATAGTAATATAACAATTTTGTGCTTTTAATGTCATTTAAAAGAAATTGATGCAATTCCCTTTTGGGAGAGACTCCTGCAGAAAACCAAATTCCTGCAGCTGCTATCCGGCACAATAAAATCTCTGTTCTCCCTGAGTGGATAGAAAAGTGGGGCTGTTGGTCGTCACCAGATTGTTGGTCATGAGCTGATTTATTCTATTCATAATATTCAGGAACCATATAAAGCAGCTAAGTGTGGATCGGCTCACCTAGTCTTGTGCATGGACAAACAGGGATGGCTCCCAGGAACAAAGCCAGCTGCAAAACTGGAAGGCATCCAGCACTCGGGAATAAAATCCAATAACTTTATTTAGGACACAAACTGGATATAAAATTTTCTACGTGTCCTAAAGTTCTTTGATTTTATTCCCAAGCTTTATTGGGTGACTGGTGGCACCTTAACAAAGCATTAATTGGGAATGAGCGTTTGTATGAAGGCTCATACCTAATAATTTTCATGATCCTTGGCCTCTGTAAGTATACGTCCACACGGTCAGGTTTCTGTATGCAGTTTTGGAAGCCAAAACCAGGACTGAATTTAAAAAAAGAGAAGTTGTATCTGTCATTTATACATTCTCTCCTTTTATAATCCACTCCAGATTTCAGCTTCTAAAACTGCATCAGGAATCCTGATTGTGTGGCCTTAATCTAAAAAGGGCCTTAAAGAGGTTAGGGGTGGTGACTGCTTCCTCTTTGGTCATACCCTCCTACCCATCTGTCTGAGGCTGTTTTGAATTAGAGAAAAATACACAATCCCCTATGCTAAAGTCTATATCCCATCTGATAATTACACAGAGGAGATAGTTATCCCTAGACACCCCATCTCCTCTCATATTATGGGAGTGTCCTGATTGGTGGCCATCATTAGAGGGTCATAAGTATGTCATTCCGGTTTCCCTGAATGAGTTGTGCTACAGGTTATAAAGTAATGGCAATTTACTGCAGTTTTCATAACTACAGCAATTTTTGGGGATTATAAAAATGATCTATTGCTGTCTAAAGACCATTCCTACTTTGCTGACTAATGTTTCGAACAGCTATGACAGATACGGGTCCAAGATCTGCAATCAACTCTGCTCCTCACCTCAGTAAGGAAGCAGGCTCTTGTTTTGGTCTCTTTTGTCTATGTGTGTTTTGTGAATGTGTTAGAGTTATTTTTATATAACCCTGTAGAATTGTATACACCATTGACTTTCGTTGTAAGCAAACATATTGTATAGGTATTTTTTTCAGCAACATTTGCAACCACTTAAAGGGGTTATCCGGGTTCAGCTGTTACCTAGGTAGCAAATCCAACTTCGGATTGCTATTTTAAAATGTTTTTAAAGATGCAGAAGTGACTACCAAATTCATTCACTGAAGTCTCGTGTGACTTCAGCTGAAGCGAATTTTGCCTCCATGGAGGCAATACATTTTAATACTGCACATAGACAGGTCTCCGGGCAGCATTAAAACAAAGTGTCTGAATGAATCAACTTAGGATCTATGATCCGAAGCTTGATTCGCTCAAAACTAATTATTGCTATTGCCTGTACTTATATGATCAAATTGTATGAGCCCACCTGCCACAAAAAGGCAACCGCATACAGACGGGTGCCTAGACTGAACACACATGGTTAACTGATGACAGGGTCATGGATGCCCAGGGCCCATTGATGTATATGGGGAGCAAAGGCTAACCTATTTGGTCTGATCTCACAGAAGAACTACTATGGCACAAATTAATGAAGAAGATGGTCTATTCTGATGAATCACGCTTTCTTTTACATCACATGGGTGGCCGGGCGCATGTGCTTAATTTATCTGGGAAAGAGATGACATCAGGATGCACTATGGGAAGAAGGGAAGCTGGGGCGTGGCCTAGCTCTTGATGGTGGAGGACGCGTGAGTTCTTAGCTCCGCAGCTGTGCCGCAACAGAAGAGACCCCCGAGCCTCATTTTCCCCCTTGATATGGGGAAAAAAGTCCCTAAGAAGCTCCCCCAGGGCGCCCTACCAGTAGGAGAGTGCAGCAGCGCGGCACCCTACGGGAATTCATCATGCGGCCGTCCCGTGCCGCTTCTCCAGCGCCGCCATCTTCCCCGCTGGCCCTGCTACAAGAGAGCGCGCTCCCCCAGCGCAGGGATAGAGCGCACAGCGAAAGAATCCAGGCCCCAAGCTCCCTGCAGACCTCGGACTCCTGCGCCCTGGACCCTACCCTGCAGAAGGCCCTACGAGCTCCACAAGAGTGGGGTGAAGAAGATGGCCATGCGGCCAGTATGGCGCCCTCCCCCCCTGAGCTTGTACAAGAGGGGGACCCTCCCCCACAGGTTAGTGGCGGCGCTGACTGCCCTGTACCCATGCAGTCACCTACCTCCCTGAGCCCTCTTCTAGGAGACCCAGTTCTCCCTTCATCCCCTCACTGTGGAGCAGATACCCTTGCAGGCCCCAGCCTTATGGAACTGGAGGAAGACATAGGAGCTACCCCCTCCATGTTACGCAGCCCCCACGCCAGCCTGTTTCCCTAGCCAGGACCCTGACCTTGGACAAGGTTCCCCCTCTGGACCACCACTGCCCTCAGACTGGGCCTCTATCTTCTCTCAATTACCCACCAAGCGTGACTTCCAAGCTCTGTTCACCGAGGTAACATCTACCTGTTGGTCTGAAATTTCTGCTGTACGACGTGATTTGCTTTCTATAACCAACCGAGTAGACTCCCTTGCAAAAGCTCACAATCTTACAGGGGCGACTGTTTCCCAACTACACACCTCAGTCAGTCTGCACACAGCGGAATTCCGTGAAACTCAGAGACACCTAGAGGACCTGGATAATTCGGGGACGGAGAATCCGTGGTCTACCTGAATCCCAAGATACAGAAAATTTACTGGATGCTCTCTTTAACCAAATTATGGGAGATCCCCCGTCCTTCACCACCAAACTAGACAGAGTGCACAGAGCCCTACGGCCCAAAGGCTCATCCCCGCAACCTAGAGACGTTATTTGCTGCGTGCACGATTTCGTCCGGAAGGAGGCTATTATGGGGAAAATTCGAGAAATACGTAATCTGGATTTCCAAGGGGTCCGTGTCCAATTGTACCTGGACTTATCCCATGTTACTTTACAAAAACGTAGACACCTACGGCCTCTGTTGGACGCTCTACAGTCCCGTCACATCTCTTATCGCTGGGGGTTTCCTTTCACCCTGATTGCCCGGAAAAATGGCCGACCTATCTACCTCCGCTCCTACGAGGACCTGGACTTTTTCTGCGCTACCCTAGATCTGCCGATCCCAGAGTTAACAGATTGGGAAACCCCTGCAACCTCCCTGCCTCCACCACTGTCCTGGCAATCCTAGGGAAACCCTAAGCGTCGACGACTACCCTCACCTAAGATACCTACGGAGGCTCCAGAGGACCCATCTCCCACAGCACGAAGACTACAGCCTGCATTGCTGACCCCTCATCGCTGATTTTCCCAAGACTCGATATGTTGTCCCTAGCTGCATTTTTGGGACTTCACGATTTGGACGCCCGCTCGGGGCCTACTCCTGGTGCCGCCCTCGTCGTCCTCACGGTTGCTGCCGTGGCGGCGCTGACGGCACTCAGTGCCTATTCTTTTTGCACAGTTGCGAATAGTTGGAACCTCGTAGTTATTTGATATCAGGTTTCTGACTTTTCACGCAGGAACAGCCTGGAATTTGTCTTATCTACTGACGGTAGGACCGCATATCCATTCAATACCTGACAACCAGTGGGTGAGTTAACCTTGACCCGTCTTACTATACACTCTCCTAGCTCTTTCACATGGCTACCATAGTCACACTAAACGTCAAAGGTCTCGGGTCCAACACAAAAAGGAGATTGGTACTCCGGGAACTGCGCAATTTGCGTGCGGATGTCGCCTTTCTGCAGGAGACCCACTTTGACCAAACGGGAACATGTAACTTTGCCAAACATTACTACCCCCGTGGCTATCTAGCTAAAAACTCACGCCGGAGGGCAGGGGTAGCCATCTTACTCTCGGTATCTTGCCCTATCTTCATAACAGCCTCTCACATTGACCCAGATGGGCGGTACATCATTCTGGAAGGTACTTACCAGGAGCGCCCTATTGTATTATGCAATCTTTACGCCCCCAACACTTCCCAGCTAGCGTTTGTACGTAGGGTTTTTAATCGGCTCCACACTCTATCCCCTGCGGCTTGGATTATAGGAGGAGACTTCAACATGGTCTTCTCTGAGTCTGCAGATAGGCTTTCACTTTCACCCACCACGCCCTCCCAACTCACCTTACGCCTAGCGAGGGATTTCTGCCGCATGATACGTAAATCTGCTCTTTTTGACCTCTGGAGGGTTGATAACCCTACCAGTTGAATGTTTACCTTTTACTCTCCCTCCCATCAACTACACACCAGGATAGATTGCTTCTTCGGTAATGCCCTCACCCTAAAATTGCTTCAGGAGGTCACAATTGGACCTATTTCGTGGTCAGACCACGACCCGATTACACTTACTCTCACCCTTCGACCTCAACGACTCCCTGCTGAAATCACTACCAACTCGTACTGAAATCAAACAGCATATCCAGACGTACTTTACGGAAAACACAAACTAGGTTCCCTCTCTGGCTACGCTATGGGAAGCCCATAAGGCAGTAGTGTGGGGCCAATGTATAGCACTGGCCTCTCGCCTTAAGAAGGACAGATTACACCAGACACAGGAGCTCACGGCCCAAATAGCTTCCTTACAGATCAGGCTACAGGCCAGGCCCAGTCTTCCCCTCCTGAGAGAGTTGGTGGCTGCCTGAGCTAAACTAAAAGATATGGCTACACACAAAATGGAACATCTGCTGCTGTACTCCAGACAACGCTTTTATGAAAAGGGCAATAAAGCCCATACAATCATGGCTAGACAACTCAGAGACAAGGTAGCTAAGAGTGCTCCTCAGGCGGTGAATGACTCGTCTGGCTGCCCCCAATATCACCCCACTGCTATCGCTCGCTGTTTTCAGGAATACTATGCTCAATTATATAATTTGAAACCTCCTGGCCAACATCCTCCCCCAATACCCCAAATACGGGAATATCTGAGATCATGTTGCCTCCCTAAGCTCTCATCAGAAGCAGTAAACGTGCTGAATGCTCCCATTAACATAGAGGAGCTGAAAGAGGTGGTTAAAGGTCTCCCGGAGGGTAAGTCCCCTGGCCCGGACGGTTTTTCCGATTTATATTATAAGACCTTTGGAGCAGAACTTTCCCCTCAGCTTTTGGCCCTTTTTAACTCATTTCTCCAAGGTACCCCGATTCCCTCCACTATGTTGACCTCCCATATCATAGTAATTCCCAAACCAGGTAAACAACCACAGGACTGTAAAAGTTATAGGCCAATCTTGTTATTAAACGCCAATCTAAAGATTTTTGCCCGTATCCTTGCTGTACACCTGAACGGATGGCTGCCCACCCTGATCCACAAGGACCAAGTGGGCTTCATACTGTGTCGTCAGGGAGGGGACAACACCCGTAGGGTTCTCAACTTAATTGACCTGGCCAACCGCACCCAAACACCGGTGGTGATTTTAAGCCTTGATGCGGAAAAGGCCTTTGACCGCATTGACTGGTCGTTTTTATTTAAGACCCTCTGTGAATTCTGTATTTCCGGTCCTTATCTACAGGTCATTCGTAGTTTATATTCAACTCCCTCTGCTCTGGTCAGACTCCCACACTGTTCTTCTATACCATTTAACATTTCCAACGGCACACGTCAGGGATGCCCCTTGTCACCTTTGATCTTTGCCCTGTGTATAGAACCCCTTGCCGCTCACATTAGATTGAATCCTGATATCCAGGGGATTAGGGTCCGGGACAGGGAATTCAAAATCTCCCTATACGCAGATGATGTGCTCCTCACGCTAACCAATCCACACATCACGTTGCCCAATTTACAAGCTGCCCTTCTGAAATATGGGTCCCTCTCTAACTATAAAGTCAACACCTCAAAAACAGAAGCCATGCCCATTCTTATCCCTGATATGGACCTCCACAGACTTAAAAGCAATTTCTCTTACAGGTGGACGACAGAAGCCCTCAAATATTTATGGGTTTTTATATAACCCCTTCTTACTCATCTCTCTACGCTAAAAACTTTGCCCCTCTTTTTAGAGAGCTTAAAGCCCTTCTCCATAAATGGAAACCCTTGTTTCTATCCCTTCTAGCTCGAATTGCAGCGGTAAAAATGTCACTACTCCCGAAGCTGTTATACTACTTCGAGACACTTCCCGTACGTATCCCCCTGTACGGAAAGATTACAGCAGGCCATTTTTGATTTTATATGGCAAGGCAAACGCCACCGCATCCCGCGTCAAGTCATGCTTACCGCCATAGACAGAGGTGGTCTCTCAGTCTCCAATATTTTGCATTATTACTGGGCCACCCACTTACAGGTAATACCGTTTTGGGCCTCACATTTGGCATACACCAAATGGGTGGAAATAGAAAAACTATGGCTCGCCCCTATGCACCCGAATACCCTGTTATGGCAACATACTCCGGCATTATCCCATCCCTTATTACTAGGACCAATGGCCTTCACAAAATATATATGTCACTCCTGCTACAAACGCTTTGCCCTCACCGCTAAGTACTCGTCCATGATTTCCTTCCTATACAACCCCGCCATACCATCTAGTCTGAACGCTCCCATGGTGTGTGTTTGGTCATCGTTGGGTCTCTCCCGGATAGCTGATGTTGTGGATGCCTCCACCCTGAAATTCAAAACTTTTGAACAATTGCAAGAACATGCTGAAGTCTGAAAGCTTTCACTACCTTCAAATTCGTCACTATGTAAGCTCTACTTTTGGGTCACTGCAAGTCTCCACCCCTACTAGGTTTGAACGTCTATGCCGCATGGGCACAGATACTAAAGGTTTAATCTCTATTATTTACTGCCTCTTAGCCAACCTGACAGACGGGGACCCCCCTCATCACAAATATATGGACAAGTGGGCCAATGATATTGGTTCTCCGATCTCCCTCTCGGCCTGGCATTTCATTTGGAACAGAGCAGCGCAATCCTCTATCTGCACCACTTATAAGGAAACACGGTATAAGTTGCTTACCCACTGGTACCATACACCAGCCCTCCTACACTCTTTGAACCCAGCCATTTCATCGACCTGCTAGCGCTGCATGAGGGATATGGGAACCTTATACCATATATTCTGGACATGCCCCCTAATTACCCCATTTTGGGAGGGTGTCAGAGACTTAATACAATCACTTCTTTCGACAACTGTGGCCCTAGATCCAATGATCTATTTACTCAACATACCACCCCAGAGAATGAGCAAACATGCTTCCAGGCTGTTCCTGCTCTTCTGCACGGCTGCCAAGTCCCTAATAGCTAAGTCTTGGAAACAACCAAATACCCCATCTATGCCCATGTTCATAGCCAGAATAAGAGATATCAGATCCTTAGACTATCTTACGGCATCTCTAAACAACACAATGGATAAGTTTTACGCAACGCAATATGGCAGCCATGGGACGCGCACCCTTTATACTCCTAGAACTACTCACCCTTGATTAAGGAGCTACATTCTCTTTACTTTAGGCTTCACTTTGTCTTACCCCCTACCCCCCCTCTTTCCTGCTTGATTTCCCCCAATGGTTGTCTCTGTCTTGTCCTTTGTCCACATCCCCGTCACTGAGGGTGCATCTCGCGGACGCCCACAAATTTGAGAGATTGAAAGTATATCATGTATAGATGTCACACGTGACGCCCTTGCTGTATTAGCTGTTACTAAGTCTTTTATGTAATAGTCACTTTTTGTTACAAACTTGTTCTGATGGACTCTTGGTCAATTTGCATTTCCCCGTTGATGTTTTATAAGATTGTCTGTAATGTTTTTATGGAAAAAAATAGGGTACTTTTATGGTGCCAATAAAATAAACAGTCTAAAAAAAGGGAAGAAGGGAAGCTAGTGGAGGTAGTGAGATGCTCTGATCAATGTTTGGCTGGAAAAACATGGGTTCTGGCATTCATATGGTTGTTACTTTGACATGTACCATCCAGCCAAACATGCTGACTAGGCCTCCAGATTACCCAGATATTAATCTAATCGAGCATGTGTGGTATACATTCTAAAAAGTCTGGTCCATGGAGCCCTCACATCACAATTTACTGGTCTGCTGCTAAGGTCTTGGTAGCAGATACTCCAGGACAACTTCAGGTCTCATGGAGTGAACACCTTCAGAGGTCACATCTTTTTTTGCACCACGAAGGGTACCTACACAATATTAGACAAGTGGTTTTAATGTTTTGACTGATCAGTGTATGTCTTTTTTTTTTTATCTAGATTATTGATTTTTTAATATTCTGGAACATACTTCATGAAGAACACACTAGACCATTTGATTCATATGTAAATGTTTTTCTAGGTGAAGTATTAATCATAGGAACTGCCCATATGATTGTTCCATGGATCAGCGGATAAACGAGCAAAGGCTTGTTTGTCGGCTGCTGTCAGTCTTTCATCAGGATGAAAGATGCCCAATTATCAGCAGCACATCTCCCTGTATAATCAGAGATGTGCTGCCAATAATCCATAGAACTAAATGAGAGAGGAATGACTACAGTAATACTTATTCCTCCCCACATTCACTTTGCATCCGTAAAAGTGCTGTTTCCCTCAAGGTATGACCACATGGCATGGTCGTGATGTGGTCATTATTCGGTTTGGAACCACAGTAGCTCATTTCCCAATAGAAGTCAATGGGAAAATAGGTTTTTGAGATAGACCTGGCACTTCCAAAGTTGTGATGACTGGACTTGATTTACTCTACGTGCGGTTGACCACACATAAGACCTGTCCTGCTGCTTGTGGCTGCTGACCACATGGAGTATACAGTTCAGCAGTTGCATGCAGTATATGTTTAATGTATTTTACCACGTGTGTCAATGTTTGAAGTTAATAAGAACGTTAAAAAGCCACAAACATTCACAAAAGTACAAACAACAGCCAATAAACAATTATGGACAAAAAAACGCACTCTAAACACATGATTAGGCATGCGGTAACCACATGCGTTCCATAATTGCATCTTGACCGCATAATGACCGTGCAAAAAAGTAGTAGGACTGGTTCCAACAAGTATTCCAACAAGATAACACCCACCCACACACTGCCCACACTACACAACATGCTCATCAGGATATCCAGCAGCTCCCCTGGCCAGCTTGATCACCAGATCTCTCCCTTATTGAGAATGTCTGGGACTGGATGGGGCGATGGCTCTCCCATGCACAGCATCCAACTACCACTTTGGCTTAACTATAGGTCCAAGTTGAAAGAGCTTGAAATGACATAATACAAGAGGATAGCCAGCTTCTGTATGACCTTTACCATGGTAGAGTGGTAGTCTGTATCAAAGCGGGATCATAAAGGAGAGACAGAAACTTGCTCTCAACATCGTATCTTATCTCAGGTCCTTAACAATTAGCTCACAGTGTATACTGTCCTCATTACTCTCTTCACAGCTTATTACTGTGTTCAGAAGGACCTGAGATATGTCATGACTTTATCTCTCCCTCCAAAAATCACATGACATCCTCATATGGCATTATCCACACCCTGGCCCTCCACCAGCATTACTGAGTACAAATAAAGTAACTTGAGGTACAAACACTACTGAGAACATAATAAAAAATACATGGGGGCCTAAAAGGCCCCCAATCCGTACAGATGTGTTTTTCACCAAAAAAGCATTGTTACACCAAAATGCCTATGAAAAAAAATATATGAACAACTGGATATTACCAACAACGACATTCTTGAGGATTACCTGGAGTTTCAAAATTCTAACTTAAGTAATTTTGCAGATAATAACAAAAAAGTAAGCATGGGGGCCTAAAAGGCCCCCAATACGCATTCTAGGGTTAAAGAAAAACACTACTTTTACTAACACATTTTTTTTTTATATTCACTCCTGGTTTTGACTTAAAAAATGCAGATGAGATGTATGATGCTGTGAGTTTCAGTCCAACGGTGGGTCTACTGTAATATGCTGACATCATCATTTCAGCACTAGACAGTAGACCTGTGAGCAGGTTGAAACTCACAGCATCATATATCACTATGATGCATTGAATTTGGGTCAGCCAAACCACGGTCAGCATGGGAAAAGTGGTCGTCACACAAACCATGTTTCATGGACTGCAGATGCTTGTCTGAATCTGAATCCAGTATACCAGGACTGGGTGTCCCTTTTTAATTACGCCCCGTAACGTGTGCTACTTAAGAAAGGAAAGAATAATACTTACCCACTCCCTGGGACTCCAGTTGGGTACACTAGCTCTGTTTGGCCATCATCTAGATCCTGGCTTGTTTACTTCCGATCAGGGTCCTGACAGGATCATGTGTGCCACTGTAGCCAATGACAGCATCCCCTCCATACCTTGAGAATAGAAGAATGTGGAGTGGCGGGAGAAGGTTAGTATGATTCTTTCCTTAGATACCACACTCTAGGAGACCTAATTTAAAAGGGACCCAATCCTTGAACACCTCTATAAGTTGTCCATACGTGTTAGGTAGAAATCTGCCATCAGACATATAGCTGTTGTTAATATTCTATGTTTTATGTTTTGTCTAGTTGGTTGATAATTATCAGTCTAAAAGTACCGTAAATCTTCCTCTTTCAACATGATGCTATTTTTAGCTCTAAAATACTCAACTAGTTAATTCAATTTAAAGGGAGTCTGTCACTTGGTTATGTTCCCCTATATCATGGCCTGTTATGAGCCACAGAACTTTCCCTTTTGTCTCATTTTCTCCTTTTTTGTTTGGGGCAGTTGCAGTCCAACTGCTTTCTACCTGAATCATCACCTAGCTTAGCCGGATTAATTTATGAAGAAGTTTTTGATTGGTTAGTTTTCCTTTAAATGTTCATGCCTTTAGCCTTTCTAGTTCCTGTATATAAAGTATGCACTTAGTACTTATTTACTTGTATTCCTAGTATTATATTCTTGGTATAGTGTAGCCTGGGTCCTCTCACCTTTCACTGCTTCTAGCATTAATGTTTGTTGTTAGTTTTTTCCCTGTGGATTCCTTACTTTGGTTTTTGATTTGTCTTTGGCTTACTGGGTTAGTATTGCAGAGCAGAGTTCTGTAGTGTCTATTTCTGTTCACTGTCTCTCATCTGTTCTCAACCTGCATACCATCACCATCTCCTAGCTGCTTCACCGCTGGACTGCCATCTCCTTCATATGTTCACCTTCATTATTCAGTTCCTATCGTCCATCTGTGAGTTTATTTCAGTTTGTTTCCTGCCAGTGTTGATAAGTGTTTCTTAATAGTATAATTCTAGCGACCATCTGGTTGTTATACATTTCTGTACTACTGTAAGTCATGGGAGTATCTGAGTACCAGGAGATACGGTCAGTACCCAGAAAAGGCAACTACTATAGGAAAAGTCCAGTCCTGCAGTCTTGTGAACAAATAGCATTGTTACATTATTCCCAGTCCACACTAGAAGCAGTATTGTGTCTGACCTTAACCCCTTCAACCCCGGGCCTGTTTTCACCTTCCTGACCAGGCCATTTTTTGCAAATCTGACGTGTCATTTTATGTGGTAATAACTTTGGAACGTTTTTACTTATCCAAGCCATTCTGAGATTGTTTTCTCGTCACATATTGTGCTTCACGACAGTAGTAAATTTGTGGCAAAATATTTCATTTTTATTTATAAAAAAATACCAAATTTACCAAACATTTGGAAAAATTTGCAAATTTCAATTTCTCTACTTTCAAAATACATAGTAATACCTCCAAAAATAATTATTATTTTACATTCCCCATATGTCTACTTTATGTTGGCATCATTTTATAAATGTCATTTTACTTTTTTAGGACGTTAAAAGGCTTAGAAGTTTAGAAGCCATTTTTCAAATTTTCAACAAAATTTCCAAAACCATTTTCTAAGCACCAATTCAGATATAAAGTGATTTTGAGTGGCTTACGTAATGGAAACCACCCATAAATGACCCCGTTTTATAAACTACACCCCTCAAATTATAAAAAACTGCTGTTACAAACTTAGTTAACCCTTGAGGTGTTCCACAAGAATTAATGGAAAATGAATTAATTTCAAAATTTCACTTTTTTGGTAGATTATTCATGTTAATAATTTTTTTCTTGCAACACAGCAAGGGTTAACAGCAAACTAAACCTCAATATACATTGCTCTGATTCTGCAGTTTACAGAAATACCCCATATACCACATACGTAAACGTCTCTATGGGTTTGTGGCAGTGGTCAGAAGGAAAGGAGCGCCATATGGATTTTGGAGGCAAATTTTGCTTGAATGGTTTTTAGGCACCATTTTGTAATTGAGAGACCCTGACGTACCCCTACAGTGGAAACCCTCAAAAAGTGACCCCATTTTGGAAACTACACCCTTCAAAGAATATATTAAGGGGGGTACTGGCCACTTTTACCCCTAAGTGTTTTACGGAATTTGGAAACACTTGGCTGTGAAAATGAAAAGTTTCATTTCTTCCAATAAAATGTTGCTTTAGCCCCAAATTTTTCATTTTCACAAGGGGTAACAGGAGAAAAGCACCCCATAATTTGTTCCCCATTTTCTCCTGAATACGGCAACACCCCATATGTAGTGGTGAACTGCTGTGGGGGCACATGGCAGGACTCAGAACAGAAGGAGCGCCATATGGATTTTGCAGCACAGATTTTGATGGATTGGTTTCCGGGTGCTATTGATTTTTATTTTTTTGAGTTATTGTCTTATGTGGGGGCTCATTTTTTGCAGGATGAGGCGACGTTTTCATTGGTACCATTTTGGGGTACATAAGACTTTTTGATCGCTTGGTATTACACTTTTTGTGAGTCAAGGTGAAAAAAATAGCTGTTTTGGCATAGTATTTTTTAAATTTTTTACAGCTTTCACCTGGGGGGCTATTTCATGTAATATTTTTATAGAGCAGGTTGTTACGGACGCGGCGATACCCAATATGTCTAACATTTTTATTTTTGGAAAGTTTTACACATTAGATGCATTTTTGAACAGAATAAAATCTTTTTTTTGTGTTGCTATTTTCTGAGAGCCATATTTTTTATTTTTTTTCTGGGCGATTGTCTCAGGTAGGGTCTAAATTTCTGCTGGACAAAATGACGGTTTGATTGGTACCATTTTGGGATAAATACGCCTTTTTGATTCGCCTGCTATTACACTTTTTGTGAGGCAAGGTGAAAAAAAATGGCTGTTATGGCATAGTTTTTTTTATTTTTTTTTTACAGCATTCACTTGGGGGGCCATCTCATGTAATATTTTTATAGAGCAGGTTGTTATGGACGCGGAGATACCCAATATGTCTAACATTTTTATTTTTGGAAAGTTTTACACATTAGATGCATTTTTGAACAGAATAAAATCTTTTTTTGTGTTGCTATTTTCTGAGAGCCATATTTTTTTTATTTTTTGGGCGATTGTCTCAGTTAGGGTCTAAATTTCTGCTGGACAAGATGACGGTTTGATTGGTACCATTTTGGGGTAAATACGCCTTTTTGATCGCCTGCTATTACACTTTTTGTGAGGAAAGAGGGGAAAAAATGGCTGTTTTGGCATAGTTTTTAATTTTTTTTACAGCTTTCACCTGGGGGGCCATCTCATGTAATATTTTTATAGAGCAGGTTGCTATGGACGCGGCGATACCCAGTATGTCTAACATTTTTATTTTTGGAAAGTTTTACACATTAGATGCATTTTTGAACAGAATAAAATCTTTTTTTGTGTTGCTATTTTCTGAGAGCCATATTTTTTTTATTTTTTGAGCGATTGTCTCAGGTAGGGTCTAAATTCCTGTGGGACGAGATGACCGTTTTGATTTTGGGGTACATATGCCTTTGATCGCGTGGTATTACACTTTTTGTGAGTCAAGGTGAAAAAAATAGCTGTTATGGCATATTTTTTTTTAATTTTTTTAAATTTTACACTTTACACTATTACACTTTTTGTAAGGAAAGGTGACCAAAAAAAGGCTGTTTTGGCACTTTTTTTTTTTACTGCGTTCATCTGACGTGGTGGATCATGTGATATTTTTATAGAGCCGGTTGATACGGACGTGGCGATACCTATTTTTCACAATTTTTTAAAATTATTTGTTGAAAAGGACGCTTTTTTTTTGGAACTTGAAACTTTTTTTTTGTAAAACTTTATTTTTTTCACCTTTTTTCACTTTCTTTTTTTACATTTTTTTTAACTTTTGGGGGTCTGATCCCCTTTACAATGCATTACAATACTTCTGTATTGTAATGCATTGGCTGTAAGTGTATTACTCAATGTAATACACTTACAGCCTTCTGCGTGTGAGATCCAGGGGGCTGGATCTCACAGGCATCCATAGATAGCAGCCGGATGCCTAAGGAAGGCATCCGGCTGCTATCAAAGCCATCGGGTCCCCGTCACAGCAGCGTGGGGACCCGATGGACACCCCTTCCCACCGCCCGCATCGCATCAGCGCTGACCGCGGCACATGAAGGGTTGATGCACCGGCATCTGTGTTTTTACCTATGCCGGTGCATACAGCAGCGCGCCTTAGCACTATGGCGCTGGTCGGGAAGTCACTCATTCAGCAAGCTGATGACAACTCATTCATAAACTTCTAGTACAAATAACAGAGGAATGGAAAATCATAGCGTCATAACAATAGATGACCTAGAATTGCTGTTACATGGGGAATTCAAGTAGTTACTAAAACAGACATGTCAGGAGAAGCGGTGGGTCCTCTTTAAGGCCTTAAAGAGGACCTTTCACCACTCCTGACATGCCTGTTTTAATAGCTTCATGCCTTCCCCATGTAATAACAATTCTGGAGCATCTATTCTTATGGCTCTGTGTTGTGTTGTTCCTTTATTATTTCTACTAGAAGTTATGAATAAATTGCTAGCAGTCTGCAGTAAGGGTACAGAGGGGAGGTAACCAGTCGGGGGTGTACCTGCACAGTCTGACAGTGACAGCACTGATTGGATAGAGTGAGACTGTGCAGGTACACCCCCCCCCAACTGGTTACCTCCCCTCTGTACCCTTTCTGCAGACAGCTAGCAAGTGTTTCATAACTTCTAGTAGAAATAATAAAGGAATGATGCAACATACAGTCATAAGAATAGATGCTCCAGGATTGTTATTACATGGGGAATGTATGAAGCTATTAAAACAGGCATGTCAGGAGTGGTGAAAGGTTCTCTTTAAGTTCTTTGGCGAAAGATGTTCTTACTCTCTTAGTTACTATGGAACAACTCACTTGAAATTTGCAAGGTGGTGCTGCTACTCCTTGGGATGTCCTTGAACCTCATATAAATCTACCAAACTGTTTCTCTGGTGATTGTGCCTTGTTTAAGATTTTTAGTGTAAACTGTATTTGACTTTAAACTGTGTTAGAATTAAGCGTTTGCGGAGCAACCCTGTCTTGGGCATTTAGTCTCAGGCCTGCCTGATGGTCCTGCTTTAAAAAGTGTGAATGTATTTCTTTCAGCTTTGTGTGTGATCTATGATGAGCCAGACGCTGCCCCATCAGCTGTAGCCCATCTTTGTGTTTTAAAATAGGAATATAGGACGGTTGATTTTAACCAGTGGTTTTCTGGTAGCGATTGGAATGACACTGGCCTCCATAGAAGATTGATTGAAGAAGAAGAAGATTGACGCCAGAAAAAGACCACCTGGTCCATCTAGTCTGCCCTTTTATAGTCAATATTGTTTGAGCCTCTATGATTAGGGTAAAGATGTCATGGTACAATTTCCCTCATGTGACTTTCTAAACTATGCTACTTCTTTGGCCACTAACATTGAAAGACGTATCAGAGACAGAGACAGTCAGAGAGGGAGACTACGTTATGTCGTCGTATTGAGGTCTCCTAACCTGGTGTGACTGAGAATAAAGGAATGCACATTTCTCCCCGAGACTCTCCAAGGCAAAGAAGGATAGGATGAGACTCTTACTTATTTGCTTGTGCTACAAGAAACTGAGGAGCCGGATCAGATGATGGGAGTGGTAGTGGCTCTGGCTGCAAATGTTTATCACAATGGCTCTACTTACACCATTGCTCCCTAGAGTCAGGAGGGCGCACCCTTTATTTCTTCGTGACACACCCCAATGGGGTCCCCTACTTGATGGTAGTTGTGGTGTCCTTGGTGTTGTGGTTTTTGTTGTGGTTGGTGCTGTAGCTAGCAAATGGTGCTGGAGTCAGTAACCAGACTAGAGGTGGAAAACAAAAATTTCTCTTTACTGAAGTGCAGAATGGGAGTCATAGTACAATCCAGCAGTAACAAAACACAGTTCCAACAATACACAGTGCAAAAATCTCCCCAGATGGATTTGAACAAGGTTGGGAATTATCATACTCTTTCGTCTCTATCTTCTCAAAGTATCTCTCTGAAGACTCTATGGCTGGCAATATTAGTTTTGAGAAAGTAGCTGTAATTCACCAGGGAATGAGTGACACAGGTTTGAGATAAGACGGGCCTGGTCTTGTCCAAATCTGAAGGGTGTCTTAGCAGTATTCCCCTTACTGCACTAAAGTCTAATAGCTTTGATCAGCAAATACCTTTCTGTCTGACTCCTATGTTCAGCCATGCAGATTTCTGGAACTTCTTGTCTCTATCTTTCTTACTTTCTTGAGTACTATAGTAATGGGGAGATCTTTCTCTCAGTAGATAAACTTAAAGAAGGTGCCACTTTAGTCCAGTCTTGTGAGGATTTGGAGCACATGGAGTTACTTCCTCACTCTTTCACCTCTAACTGGAACTCTCTAGACTGAGCTAGGGGCGGATTCAGGGTCCACACCCAAGCTTCGTGTAGGGGATGTGCCACAGATGGTTAACTCTGTCACTTCCATCCATAATCATACTGGGTATACATGACATTAAATCACCATAAATAGCATTAAATAACAATTAAACACACAATCTGTGGCACTGCACTTGTATTGTGAGACAGAGGGAACTTTGCCCAGAAGTGTAATCTCAAGTAGGGAGTCTTCAGCAGTTTTTAATATGCTCAACTGTTGAAAGCAGTAAGTAGGGGCTTCGGGGAACAGTACAAACATGCCTTTTGTGGTGTTCTCTCATCAGGAATAATGTGAATATGAAGTTTTATTATGCCAGAATCCTTTCTTGCCCAGTGCAGGGCTTTACTGTGATGTGCTTTCTGAATTGAAGACAGCCCCTCCCCTCTAGGAGACAGATGTACTGGTCTGCTGGTTGCATGCTACAGCTGTCAATTAGAGAAGGGGAGGGGGGTGAAGACGCTCAGTTTAGACAGCAGAGTCCACTTCACAGTGAAGCTCTGCCCCGTGCAAGAAGAGAATCTTGCCAAATAAACTTCATATTCACATTACTCCTGATTAGAAAGGCCACACGAGGTATGTTTATCCTGCCCTCCCTAGTCCATACCTAGCGCTGTAAGCATTTTAGCAAGGCCAAAAGTGTTTACAGATTCCCTTTTACTTTTCTCTGAAAAAATATTTTGTTGTTACCCTGAAGAAAACGTTGTGTTAATGTTAAGACAGTCCTGATTAATTTGAGAATAACCTTGTTGCTAAAATGGAGAAATAGAGAGTGTATTCTTTTAGGGGCACATAATTTCCTCTAGTAATTTTCTTTTTTATGAATCCAGTTAAGATGGTGGCCATCCAGGCTAATTAATGTCCTACTGACAGAATTTTTTAGGATTTGTCAATTACTGTATGGGGTTTATTATACACTATTCATGCTATAATGGCTCCCATTACTGCTATAACTACAAAAGGAGTCAATCAAGCAGATTGGTCTCCAGAAGCCCTATTTTTTAGCCTCAAGACCTTGGATCATAAACTAAGACATACAGATGCTGAGCTGGAGGTTATTGTTGACACAGATGCCTCTGATGTGGTATATACTTTAACAAAAGTATCCTCATGACCATAAGTTTTATCCATGTGCCTTCTTCTCATGCAAGTTTTCTACTGCAGAAATAAACTATGATGTGGATAATTGGAAGTTGTTGGTAATAAAATGGCCTTTGAAGAGTGGAGGCATTGTGCCCCTTAACATAAAATCATCTGTCTGCAGTGCCATAACTGCTCTGTTTCCATCTGCTTTAGATTGACCAGAAAGTGGCTTGGTCTCATGACCCCTGCAGCCAATCAAAGGCCTTAGCAATCACATTGCCTGAATGATAGCGTTCTGTCAGTGTAACCTGGGACCTGTTGACCCCCAGCCTTTCATTGTTGCACGCAATGAAGTTTGTTGTTAGTGGTTTCCCTGTGAATAACATTTATTGTCTGTCAACTTTGGTTTCTGATTTATATAAAATTATGTTGTTATATATTATACATTGTATGCTAAATACCTCAAAATCTCAACTGGGCAGTGCCACTCTAGTGAACAGTAATGCATTCTAGGCTGCAGTCACGCCCATTGAGGCTTGATGTTCTATTGAGCATCCAATGTCATTTGAAGCCACTCTAACTTTGGGTTCAGTTTCAAGGGCATGTGCCTTGGCTTAATCTGTACACTGCATATGCACCAACTGCCATGGGACTCAGTAAAGGAGATGAAGCTGAGTCAATGCATAGCCTTACATATGATAAATTCATACTTGACTCGTACAACTCTTCTCCGTAAATTGCTTAAATGTGGCAGCAGCTGGTTAGCTCTGGCATTTTAGCTGTGCACTATTCAAAGTGTACTATATAATTGATTAACAAATTGCCAGTCACTTGCATTAAAGCACAATAGGGCATTTAAACAGTGTGAACAGGAAATAATTTTAGCTGCGAGACCTCTTATCATTTATGACCTTGTTATTTTTGTAATAAATGTGTCCACAAGACAAATTGAAATTGACTCGTATTTCAACACAGAAAGCAATGGATAATACTAAGAAAGCTTAACAATTACATTGCAAGCACAGTAGACTAAATAGCATGCATTCATTACTTAATAGTCTAAACATTTATTAGTAAGCAGAAACTTTTAAGTAGCATGCAGACTCATGATGCCTTCCTTGCGGTATATCATGCCTGCCCATAGTTTGTGCAGCTGCTGTGTTTTGCTTGTATTTAAAGGGGTTGTGCAGCCAGTAAATATTGATGACCTATCCTCAGGTCAGCTGTTTCAAGAGGAAGCGGGGCTCGTACAAGCATGGCTTCCTCTTCATTACTGCTCATCGTCTGCTGCAGCGGCGTTGTAGTGTAATCACAAGTGCTTGCCCTATACAAGTCAATGGAACAAGTACTTGTAATTAAACTGCACTGCCGAGACTTACGAGATGACGCGCAGTGTAATCTTGAAGAGGAAGCAGCATTCACATAAGCTCCGCTCATCTTCAAACTGGGGATAGGTCAACAATATGTACTGGCTGCACAACCCCTTTAATACAATGTTTTCTTATTATAATACAATGATTAGGTTGCACAGTGACTTTACTTTTCATACAGATTATACAGTGGCTCCTAGTCTGAGTGATTTATTCCAAAATTCTATAGTAAATGGACCAGCGCCAATACAATTTCATATTTATATCTGCATATATGGGGAGAATTATAAAAGACTGGCATTTTACACCAGTCTTTGAATCTCCTGTGCTTTCAGAGGATGCACCTAATTTATGATGAGGCACAGCAACCTGAAAACTGGCACAAATGAAGATAATTGTGGTCAACCCGCTGGCCCCACCCTCACCACGCCCTCTTTTCAGAAAGTAGAGAGGGCATCATAAAAATGCCACTTGCTACAATATTTGGCGTTTAAAAAGTCGCAACATGATGTTTGCAACTTTTTTCGCCAGAAAACTTGCACAGGGAGATGATAAATTTACCCAAAGGTTCCCAGGTTTAACTGTAAAATAAGGATTTCGTCAGGCTGGATAAGCTTAATACTGTGCATAATACTGCCGGGAGTAATTCTGATTGCCTGACTGGAGTCGGGAAGGAATTTTTTTCCACTAAAATGAGGAAAATTGGCTTCTAACTCACAGGTTTTTTTTGCCTTCCTCTGGATCAACTTGCAGGATAACAGGCTGAACTGGATGGATAGGTGTCTTTTTTCAGCCTTCATTTATTAGCTGAAATACGCCTAGATTAGACATATCTATGGGGC
This sequence comes from Rhinella marina, assembly GCA_900303285.1. Classification (NCBI taxonomy): domain Eukaryota; kingdom Metazoa; phylum Chordata; class Amphibia; order Anura; family Bufonidae; genus Rhinella; species Rhinella marina. Next base: position 152,683 of record ONZH01016989.1, read on the forward strand.
AGATTGAGGCACCAAGGTCCTTTGCGCAGCAATCTGCGACTTTTCCCTGCTCACGCCAGGACTAAAAAAGTGGGCGTGGAAGGGGGTGCGCCAGCAGGCCTGTCTCATTTACCATTTTGTACACATGTTTTGGGAAGCTGTGTTATATTTAGAAGCAGTGTAGGGCTTTATTAAGACCGTCTAACACCGGTCTTAATAAATGTGCCCCTACGTTACTATGTTAAAGGGGTTTTCTGGGATTTTACTACTGATGACCTATCTTCAGGATAGGTCATCAGTATATGATTGTGGGGGTCCGACACCTGGGACCCCCGCCGATCAGCTGTTTTAGAAGGCCTTGCTCCTTGCAGCTTACCCTAGGCCAGTGATGTCACAGGCATCGGTTAAATGGCCTAGGCGCATCTCCGGCTGAGCGCCGAAACCAAGTACAGCCACTATACAATACACTGGAGCTCCGTAGCTCTCTTAGCTTTTCCTAGGCCAGTGACGTCACGTTCATCGGTCACGTGGCCTAGGAGCAGCTCAGCCCCATTCAACTGAATGGGGCTGAGCATGATAACAAGCACAGCCGCTGTACAATGTACAGCGCTGTGCTTAGTAAGCTGTGAGAAGGTAGTAGTAAAATCCTGGAAAACCCCTTTAAGTAAGGGACTGAGATGACTATGGTGGATTCGTGGGGGTCACAGATTTTTATTGATCAAAATATATTGGCTGAGAGTCTCAGATTTTATTATATCAGAATGAGGGCTTAGTCTATATATAATGCTTGGATCTATTTTCTTACTGCATTATTATTTTTTCTGTGTTTTTTTTCTGTGATCGGATTTGTGGGGTTCACCAATAAGACCACTGCTGATGGATTGCAGGGTGGTCGTTACCCCTGGAAACAAGCAACGTATAATGTGATGGAAAAATAAATGAAGCCAGCAAAGGAGGCAATATGGACAATCACAATACATTAGTAAGTGCCTTGTATTAACTTTCTTTACATGATAAATTCCATTTACCGAAGTAAGACAACCTCTTTAAGTTAAAGCCCCAATGCGTGAACCAAATCTGATATGGTCTCCCCATTCAGGATAAGTTCACGTGTAGTGGATACTCGTAAAACACACTGATTTTGAAGAGAATTTTTTTCTGTTACCTGTGGACATACCCTCAAAGGTTTCAGCTCTTTTAATCCAATGGAAACATTATGTTATTGCACAATTATATGACAGCAGTTTTTCGCAAAGTATTTGACCTTCCATGAATGTGATCTAGTGACTGGAGTATGCGGTACTGACATACTGATGAAATTAATTTCCACAGGTATTCCTACTGCAAAGTCAGAATGGCATTTCTGAAATTAATCAACATTGTGCAACAGAACCAGACCATCAGACATCAGATAACTTTAACCACTTCACAGTCATATCATGCCTGTTAGATACATCCCATAATAAGGGCTAAATTAAAGTTGGTAGATGCCCTGGACAAAATTCACCTAAAGGTAGCACACAAAAATGCTAACTTGAAAATATCAAAAAGAATGAATGCAGATATTCAATTGCTAGGACTCATGCCATTAGGAATTGTAGTAAGGGAAATATTGTCCACTCTTAATTATACAAACCTCTGGCTTGATGTTTTCATGCACTTTACTCTTTTGGTGATTGAAAACCATGGGTACTGTATGATGGCTATTATTTATCCATGTACGATATATATATACAGTACAGACCAAAAGTTTGGACACACCTTCTCATTCAAAGAGTTTTCTGTATTTTCATGACTATGAAAATTGTAGATTCACACTGAAGGAATCAAAACTATGAATTAACACATGTGGAATTATATACTTAACAAAAAAGTGTGAAACAACTGAAAATATGTCTTATATTCTAGGTTCTTCAAAGTAGCCACTTTTTGCTTTGATTACTGCTTTGCACACTCTTGGCATTCTCTTGATGAGCTTCAAGAGGTAGTCACCTGAAATGGTTTTCACTTCACAGGTGTGCCCTGTCAGGTTTAATAAGTGGGGTTTCTTGCCTTATAAATGGGGTTGGGACCAAGAGTTGTGTTAGACAGAAGTCAGGTGGATACACAGCTGATAGTCCTACTGAATAGACTGTTAGAATTTGTATTATGGCAAGAAAAAAACAGCTAAGTAAAGAAAAACGAGTGGCCATCATTACTTTAAGAAATGAAGGTCAGTCAGTCCGAAAAATTGGGAAAACTTTGAAAGTGTCCCCAAGTGCAGTCGCAAAAACCATCAAGCGCTACAAAGAACCTGCCTCACATGAGGACCGCCCCCAGGAAAGGAAGACCAAGTCACTGAGTCACCCCTGCTGCGGAGGATAAGTTCATCCGAGTCACCAGCCTCAGAAATCGCAGGTTAACAGCAGCTCAGATTAGAGAGCAGGTCAATGCCACACAGAGTTCTAGCAGCAGACACATCTCTACAACAACTGTTAAGAGGAGACTGTGTGCAGCAGGCCTTCATGGTAAAATAGCTGCTAGGAAACCACTGCTAAGGACAGGCAACAAGCAGAAGAGACTTGTGTGGGCTAAAGAACACAAGGAATGGACATTAGACCAGTGGAAATCTGTGCTTTGGTCTGATGAGTCCAAATTTGAGATCTTTGGTTCCAACCACCGTGTCTTTTTGAGACGCAGAAAAGGTGAACAGATGGACTCTACATGCCTGGTTCCCACCGTGAAGCATGGAGGAGGAGGTGTGATGGTGTGGGGGTGCTTTGCTGGTGACACTGTTGGGGATTTATTCAAAATTGAAGGCATACTGAACCAGCATGGCTACCACAGCATCTTGCAGCGGCATGCTATTCCATCTGGTTTGCGTTTAGTTGGACCATCATTTATTTATCAACAGGACAATGACCCCAAACACACCTCCAGGCTGTGTAAGGTAGGGCTGGGCCAATTGCAAGCCTCACGATTTTATTTTTTAGGAAAATCGTGAATTCGATTTTCCTAAAATGGTGCCCAACATATAAAATAAAAAAAATCTCTCACCTGTCCTGCGCCGCGGCTCCGCTCCGGTGTCCGGCGCTCCTCTTCTTTTCCGGGGCTGCGCTGCACTGTCCTGACCACGTACAGCGTCAGGACGTTTTGCGCGCACTCTGACCTGATGCTGCACGCAGTCAGGTGACAGTGCAGCGCCGGGAGAAGAAGAGGGGCGTCGGACGTGGAGCGGAGCTGCGGCGCAGGACAGGTAAGGGATTTTTTTTTTTATTATTAGGATGGTGGCTGATTGGAGGTCTGAAGGGGGCACTTTCGGCTGCTCTGAGGTCTGGAGGGGGAACTTTGGGCTGCTCTGAGGTCTGGAGAGGGCACTTTGGGCTGCTCTGAGGTCTGGAGGGGGCACTTTGGGCTGCTCTGAGGTCTGAAGGGGGCACTTTGGGCTGCTCTGAGGTCTGAAGGGGGCACTTTGGGCTGCTCTGAGGTCTGGAGGGGCACTTTGGGCTGCTCTGAGGTCTGGAGGGGGCACTTTGGGCTGATCTGAGGTCTGAAGGCGGCACTTTGGGCTGCTCTGAGGTCTGAAGGGGGCACTTTGGGCTAATCTGAGGTCTGATGGGGCACAGTGGGCTAATCTGAGGTCTGATGGGGCACAGTGGGCTAATCTGAGGTCTGATGGGGGCACAGTGGGCTGATGTGGGGGCTGATGGGGCACAATGGGCTGATGTGGGGGCTGATGGGGCACAATGGGCTGATGTGGGGTCTGATGGGGCACAATGGGCTGATCTGAGGTCTGATGGGGGCACACTGGGGCTGATGTGGGGTCTGATGGGGCACAATGGGCTGATGTGGGGTCTGATGGGGCATAATGGGCTGATGTGGGGTCTGATGGGGCATAATGGGCTGATCTGAGGTCTGATGGGGGCACAGTGGGCTGATCTGAGGTCAGATGGGGGCACAGTGGGCTGATCTGAGGTCTGATGAGGGCACAGTGGGCTGATCTGAGGTCTGATGGGGCACAGTGGGCTGATCTGAGGTCTGATGGGGGCACAGTGGGCTGATCTGAGGTCTGATGGGGGCACAGTGGGCTGATCTGAGGTCTGATGGGGGCACAGTGGGCTGATCTGAGGTCTGATGGGGGCACAGTGGGCTGATCTGAGGTCTGATGGGGGCACAGTGGGCTGATCTGAGGTCTGATGAGGGCACAGTGGGCTGATCTGAGGTCTGATGAGGGCACAGTGGGCTGATCTGAGGTCTGATGAGGGCACAGTGGGCTGATCTGAGGTATTGATTGGGGGCACTTTGGGCTGATCTGAGGTCTGAAGGCGGCACTTTGGGCTGCTCTGAGGTCTGAAGGGGGCACTTTGGGCTAATCTGAGGTCTGATGGGGCACAGTGGGCTAATCTGAGGTCTGATGGGGGCACAGTGGGCTGATGTGGGGGCTGATGGGGCACAATGGGCTGATGTGGGGGCTGATGGGGCACAATGGGCTGATGTGGGGTCTGATGGGGCACAATGGGCTGATGTGGGGTCTGATGGGGCACAATGGGCTGATGTGGGGGCTGATGGGGCACAATGGGCTGATGTGGGGTCTGATGGGGGCACAGTGGGCTGATGTGGGGTCTGATGGGGCATAATGGGCTGATGTGGGGTCTGATGGGGCATAATGGGCTGATCTGAGGTCTGATGGGGGCACAGTGGGCTGATCTGAGGTCAGATGGGGGCACAGTGGGCTGATCTGAAGTCTGATGAGGGCACAGTGGGCTGATCTGAGGTCTGATGGGGGCACAGTGGGCTGATCTGAGGTCTGATGGGGGCACAGTGGGCTGATCTGAGGTCTGATGGGGGCACAGTGGGCTGATCTGAGGTCTGATGGGGGCACAGTGGGCTGATATGAGGTCTGATGGGGGCACAGTGGGCTGATCTGAGGTCTGATGGGGGCACAGTGGGCTGATCTGAGGTCTGATGAGGGCACAGTGGGCTGATCTGAGGTCTGATGAGGGCACAGTGGGCTGATCTGAGGTCTGATGAGGGCACAGTGGGCTGATCTGAGGTATTGATGGGGGCACAGTGGGCTGATCTGAGGTCTGATGGGGGCACAGTGGGCTGATCTGAGGTCTGGTGGGGCCACAGTAGGCTTAATTTATTTATTTATTTATATTTTTACTAACATAAGAAAATCGAGATTTAAATCGTGAATCGTCCAAAATTTTTAAAAAATCGAGATTTTTTTTTGGCCATATTGCCCAGCTCTAGTGTAAGGGCTATTTGACCAAGAAGGAGAGTGATGGGGTGCTACGCCAGATGACCTGGCCTCCACAGTCACCAGACCTGAACCCAATCGAGATGGTTTGGGGTGAGCTGGGCCGCAGAGTGAAGGCAAAAGGGCCAACAAGTGCTAAGCATCTCTGTGAACTCCTTCAAGACTGTTGGAATACCATTTCAGGTGACTACCTCTTGAAGCTCATCAAGAGAATGCCAAGAGTGTGCAAAGCAGTAATCAAAGCAAAAGGTGGCTACTTTGAAGAACCTAGAATATAAGGCTTAATTCACATCACCGTTCAGCCTTTCCGTTCTCATGCTCCATTTAGGAGCAGGAGAACGGAAAGGACGGATTCGGCACATAACTGAGCCGAACGGCGCCTAATGACCCCATAGACTATAATGCAGTCCATTATGTTACCGCTCAGAAGATGATTTTGGAGCGGAGACAAAAGTCGTGCATGCAGGACTTTTGTCTCCGCTTCAAAAATCATCTTCTGAGCGGAAACCTAACGGACCCCATTATAGTCTATGGGGTCCCTAAGGCTCCGTTCGGCTCAGTTATGTGCCGAATCCGTCCTTTCCGTTCTCCTGCTCCTAAAAGGAGCAGGAGAACGGAAGGGCTGAACGGTGATGTGAATGAAGCCTTATTTGCACTAGAAGTTATGAATGAATTGCTATTTGCCTTCAGTAAAGGAATAGAGGGGAGGTGACCATTTGGGGGTGTGTACCTACACAGACTGACTCTAGCCAATCAGTGCTGCCATGTTCAAACTATGCAGGTACACACCCCCAACTTGTTACCTCCCTTCTGTTCCCTTACTGCAGACTGCTAGCAATTCATTCATAATTTCTAGTGCAAATAATAAAGGAATGGCACAACATACAGACATAAGAATAGATGCTCCAGAATTGTTATTACATGGGGAATGCATGAAGCTATCAAAACAGGCATGTCAGGAGTGGTAAAAGGTCCTCTTTAAGTATATAATTCCACATGTGTTAATTCATAGTTTTGATGCCTTCAGTGTGAATCTACAATTTTCATAGTCATGAAAATACAGAAAACTCTTTGAATGAGAAGGTGTGTCCAAACTTTTGGTCTGTACTATATATATATATATATATATATATATATATATATAATCTAAGTCTGTCTATATCTATCTATCTATCTATCTATCTATCTATCTATCCATCTATCATTCTCATATCTACTCACTTATATCTATCTACTCACATCTATCTAATATCTATCTATCTATCTATCTATCTATCTATCTATCTATCTATCTAATATATCTATCTATCTAATATATCTATCTATCTATCTATCTATCTATCTATTCACCTCTTATTTATCTCATATCTGTTTATATAGGAACTCTACAATGTAGGGAACCAAAACTACTTACGCCAACAGGCTTAAAATCAATTCATTTCTGAGAGGAGCAAGGGTGCACAGAGTGGTTTAGGGCCAACCTAAATTCATTTCTGAGAGGAGCAAGGGTGCACTTAACTGTTGATTTGCATATGGATCAATAGGAGACCCTCGCCAATCAGCTGTTGCAGTAGCACTGTGGCTTTCTCCCAGCTTGGCCTAGGCCATGTGATGTCATGTTCATTGGTCACATAGGCTAGGCGCAGCTCCACTCATTGAAGTGAATGGGGATAAGCTACGATATCAGGCACAACTGCTATACTATGTATGGCACTGTGCTTGGTGAGCTGAGAGAAGGCTTCTGCGCTACTGTGAGAGCCAGTGCCTTCAAACAGCTGATTGGTGGGGGGTCCAAGTGTCAGACCCCCACCGATCAGATAATGATGACCTATTCATTGGGTCATGAGTGTAAAAGTCTTGGGAAACCCCTTTAAAGCCTGTGGATATTGAAATAAATATCACAAGGTATTAATGGCAAAATATTGTGTGACAATATCCTAAGTAAGATACAAATGTACAATTACGTGTTATTATACCATATATAGTACTACTTCAAAATTCTTATGCACATCAAAGATTGCAAAAAACATGTATCAAACTGAAAAAAATAGCACAAGGAAAGTTGTTTGAGAAAGATTAATATTCTTCAGCCAAATCAGTGTTCCTGCCGCACAATTGTTTTGCATTTTATCCCTAAGAGGATCATTCGTTTGTTTCCATAGGAACCTTCCTCTGGCTTCAACCATTTCAGCACCGTCATGTTGACACACGCTGGTACAGGACATGGCAAGCAGCGCCACCTAGTGAATACTAGAACATCAATATTTCACTGATAGTTCTTTTCCATGGTACTTCACTGTGTAGGTGGATTTATTTTATTTCTCATGACTTATATAGCACTGATATATTCTACAGTAATATACACATATTCAAATCACTCACATCAGTTCATGTCCACAGTGGGTTGTCAAAAAGGGTGGTTCCAATACATCAGAAATGAAGCAAATAGTTTTCTTTAAAACATGTGTAGCATTTTGTGTATATTGCCATTATGTAGGTCTATGTGTCTTAATGGTAAGGGACCTTTTTGTCTGCTATTAGTCAGAACAGAGCCACCATAACAGATATGAACTTAGTCTTAGGTGTACCTGCTATTCCAAGAGTTGTATGAAGTGACGGCATGACGCTCCATACAATCTCAGTGCTGGTGAGGAGAATGGGGATCGCTGTACTAGTGGTCATTGGGGCTCCCAGCTATCAATTAAATGTTAACGATTGAAAAACTGTATAATATATGGTCCCACAGTTTAGTACATAAGATAATTCTTAGGTACTGTAGAACCTAAGGCTGGCCTTGCACAGGGTGATACTATCAGAGATGATTGGACACTGTGTGGGAACACAGCCTTTTGACAAGGAGATGGAATAACCAGAAAGGTGCAAGTCCCACCTCTAGGACCCACTCTTATCTGCAGAACGGACCCCCCAATATGAACCATGCACCACACAAATACGGCCACCCTCTATTCACCACTATGGGAGTTCCAAAAATAGCTGAGCACACTCAGCTATGTTCAGAATTGCCATAGAAGTGAATGAAGAGCACACTGTGCATGCGGAGTGTGCTCTCCTTCACTTTAAGGCCCATTTTCTGGAGATGGCAGTGGGTCCCAGAGGTGGGAGCCACACCTATTTGACATTGATGGGTATTAACACTTTAAGAAAAAATACTCCTCAATTGTAATTTTATGGGAATACAAGTTTCTATGCACCACTTTTATTTTCTCTTGTGTTGATTTTGTGGTTTACATATTTAACAGGGTGGTCAGAAGCAAGATCAAACAGGGCAAAATTTACCGCACAACGCATCATATTGGGGAGATATTTTAGGTGGGCTGGTGTGGTTTTTGTGCCAGGACTGCTTTTTACTCCCAGTCTGGCCACAAATAGATAGATGGATACGATAGATAGATGGATACGATAGATGGATACGATAGATGGATACGATAGATAGATGGATAAGATAGATAGATATACATGGGATAGATAGATAAATAGATAGATGACAGATAGATAGACAGACAAATATAAGAGATAGATAAATAGATATATAGATGAAAGATAGATAGATAGATAGATAGATAAATATATGAGATAGATAAATATATGAGATAGATAGATAGATAGATAGATAGATAGATAGATAGATAGATAGATAGATAGATAGATACAAGGTTGTGGACCGCACAGTCAGTAGAAGGTAAGTAAAGTCGGTGCCAGCGGCTGTGGACCAGGTCCAAAATCCAAAATAGTATAGAATAACTCCACGGCACTCGATGGTAGTGAATTTACCGTGTTTATTCACCCAATTGCGACGTTTCAGTCCACTCAATGGGACTTTTCTCAAGCAGGATACTGCTTGAGAAAAGTCCCATTGAGTGGACTGAAACGTTGCAATTGGGTGAATAAACACGTTCAATTCACTACCATCGAGTGCCGTGGAGTTATTCGATAGATAGATAGATAGATAGATAAAAACGCAATAATTCCGCAGCACATTCAAATCAAATCGTGTTTTAATTCACCAGAGGCGACGTTTCAGTCCTCACACTGGGACTTTTCTCAAGCATCCACCATGTTGGATGCAACAGTGTTACAAGTATTTATAGGGCATGTATCAATAAAGTGTCATAATTACATTAATTACATTCATTATCTCCTTTACGTGTACAAAATAGTGTTATAAACATAATTATTAATTCAAATACATATCAATAAATTAGTGTCCACGTATAATACGTGATATCATCATAAGTGTCAAAATTACAAAAATAATCATCATAGAAAAAGCTCATATAGTGTTAATTAAACATGATTAATGTGCTCCAAGCATATGTGTACACCATGTGTTATATATATATATAATTAATATCGAATTAAAAACAACATACCAGCAATGTTAGATAGACCCTGCTGCTCGGCGTTGTGATAAGCCCATAGCGCATGCGCGGTGCGCTCCAGAGTGGAACGCACACGTGATCGCGTCATACGGTCATGTGATGAAAAGCTCAGATCAGAAAATAACTATTGCACATGCGTGATGCGTTCCAAACTGGAACGCATTGTTAATCGCGTCATGTGGTCATGTGATCAACAATCTAAGTAAAAAATATATACATTTAAATAAAAAAATCATATATATAATTATTACAATGTGCATCATCACAATATATACTGTCTGTCTACTGTAATCAAGTAAAACTTGCATATAGGAGTAATGGTCCAAAATACCGTGGGTCATCACAATATGCTCTTTCTCTTAATCATTGTAAATAAATACATCCATCATATTTGGCCACATAATCCTCAAAGAAGCTACGTCTATTGAGGGGGGTCAAACCTACAAGACGATGCACTCCCGTGCTTCTACTTATGGTGATCGGATCGGGAAAACAGTATTATCTCCCGTCTAGGATCAAAACACTGTAATCCCAAATATCACTCCCCCTTTTTTTTGCTTTAAATAGTATCTATGTATTCAACACCTTTATCTTCACTGACACTGATGGGAGTGTCAGTGGGAATGGGGAATGGGAAAGGTGAGTGGACCCACTCCCATCCCATTAGTGTCAGTGAAGATAAAGGTGTTGAATACATAGATACTATTTAAAGCAAAAAAAAGGGGGAGTGATATTTGGGATTACAGTGTTTTGATCCTAGACGGGAGATAATACTGTTTTCCCGATCCGATCACCATAAGTAGAAGCACGGGAGTGCATCGTCTTGTAGGTTTGACCCCCTTCAATAGACGTAGCTTCTTTGAGGATTATGTGGCCAAATATGATGGATGTATTTATTTACAATGATTAAGAGAAAGAGCATATTGTGATGACCCACGGTATTTTGGACCATTACTCCTATATGCAAGTTTTACTTGATTACAGTAGACAGACAGTATATATTATGATGATGCACATTGTAATAATTATATATATGATTTTTTTATTTAAATGTATATATTTTTTACTTAGATTGTTGATCACATGACCACATGACGCGATTAACAATGCGTTCCAGTTTGGAACGCATCGCGCATGTGCAATAGTTATTTTCTGATCTGAGCTTTTCATCACATGACCGTATGACGCGATCACGTGTGCGTTCCACTCTGGAGCGCACCGCGCATGCGCTATGGGCTTATCACAACGCCGAGCAGCAGGGTCTATCTAACTGCTGGTATGTTGTTTTTATTTGATATTAATTATATATATATATAACACATGGTGTACACATATGCTTGGAGCACATTAATCATGTTTAATTAACACTATATGAGCTTTTTCTATGATGATTATTTTTGTAATTTTGACACTTATGATGATATCACGTATTATACGTGGACACTAATTTATTGATATGTATTTGAATTAATAATTATGTTTATAACACTATTTTGTACACGTAAAGGAGATAATGAATGTAATTAATGTAATTATGACACTTTATTGATACATGCCCTATAAATACTTGTAACACTGTTGTATCCAACATGGATGCTTGAGAAAAGTCCCAGTGTGAGGACTGAAACGTCGCCTCTGGTGAATTAAAACACGATTTGATTTAAGCACATTCTTGGTAGTGCTGCGGAATTATTGCGTTTTTATCAGAAGAAGGATTTGATCGGATCCACAGCCGCTGGCACACCATTTATAATTGTTCACAAGAGCAGTGCCGCCTTCATTCCTTGGTTTATTAGAATAGATAGATAGATAGATAGATAGATAGATAGATAGATAGATAGATAGATAGATATATGAGATCGATAAATAGATAGATGATAGATAGATAGATAGATAGATAGATAGATAGATAGAGTGATAAAAATAAACAAAAAATTAACCAGCTCCTCTAGGTGAATAATTAAGGGGCAGTTGCAAGCTACCAAGGCTATTATATATGTAGAACTAGAAGTAGCAGCACACCACTGTATGCACTAAGATACAAGTGCCTACCTGCTCCTGGAGCTTTTGATCAGAAATATCACAATAGCTGGATGTTCCTTTAACTCAGTGTCTTGCAGGTGCTTGTAGGATGCAAGCCTGTGTTAGAGTAGGTCCCGTCTTTTAGAAGCCACCGTGTGGATTGGTAGATGGGCCCAACATGTTTTTGATTAATAATATGCGCTAAGAGCTTCTACTTTGTTTCATGCAGTCATGCATTTGTTTCATGCAGTCATGCATTTTACTTTTTTCACATAATCACCGTTTACTTGTATCTTAGTGCATACAGTGGTGTGCTGCGATAGTTAGATAGATATAATTGCTCGGCATCACCATGTTTATAGCAGTAGCCATCCAACAAAAGAATTGCTCACATTACCATGTTAATAACAGTAGCCATCCACCAATAGAATTGCTCGGCATTACCATGTTAATAACAGTAGCCATCCACCAATAGAATTGCTCGGAATTACCATGTTAATAACAGTAGCCATCCACCAATAGAATTGTTCGGCATTACCATGTTAATAACAGTAGCCATCCACCAACAGAAATGCTCGGCATTACCATGTTAATAACAGTAGCCATCCACCAATAGAATTGCTCGGCATTACCATGTTAATAACAGTAGCCATCCACCAATAGAATTGCTCGACATTACTATGTTAATAACAGTAGCCATTCACCAATAGAATTGCTCGGCATTACCATGCTAATAACAGTAGCCATCCACCAATAGAATTGCTCGGTTTGTATTTGAAAAATAAAAGTCAGTTACATCCATTCAGTTGTAGCTCAGGAACCAGTGAAGACGGACGTCACCCGGCTCTGCACAGCAGGATCACGGTGCAGATAAGTTACCTTAATCTAAGTAAAATTATTGTTTGTAATATTAAATAGTAGATAGCAATAGAAAGGAAAAGTAACATTTAGAAGATTTTCTATGAATCCTTTTCCACTGATATTTGATCAGTGTTGTAATATCACAGTATTAACCACGTCTTCCAGTGGCAGTCAGAGCCCTGACAACTGCTGGTGGAGGTATCATCACATATTCATGAGCATATATGTATTTATACACACATATGTTACATGTCAGCATGTCAGGTTGTAATCACATCCGTGAAACTGAAACTGTATTGTAAAGCTGGATCTGTCACTTGCGCCTATCGGTCCTCATTGACTTACAATAAGGCAGGTCAGGAACCGCTGAGGTGTCTGTCGCTTCGACAGGAAAAACAGCGCTGTACTGTATGCAGCACCAGCTGTCCCGTTGGATATTATGGAATATGTTATAGAGTTTCCAATGCAGATGTGAACACAACCTTACCCAGGATCATACTGGAGCACAAGATTTGTCATATGTGGATCCCTAAAGAAATACAATCTATTGGGTAAGGTTGGGGAGAGTTATCAAAACTGGTGTAAAGGAAAACTGGTTTAGTTGCCCATAGCAACCAATCATATTCCACCTTATATTTTTCAGAGCTCCTTTGGAAAATGAAAGGTGGAATATGATTGGTTGCTATGGGCAAATAGGCCAGTTTGCCTTTGAACCAGTTATGATAAATCTCTCCCATAGTGTTGATGCTGTATGTATGGCTCCCTTGCTGCCTATCATACAAACAATATTACTAACCAACATATACGCCATGATACATAGGAGATATAGAGGAGAACGCCAGGCTCGATCGGCTTCTGTACATGTAATAACTGACAGTATGCCATTAATACGTATACCTGTTGGCCAGACTGATGACAAGTACAAAATTAAAAAATGTAACTTACCTGTTACAATGGAAGATTATAGCATACTATGTAATATATTATGCAATACTATTGTACTATACTGTACTATATGATACTGTATACAATCTAACCACTTTCTTTACAACCGGAAGAGCCCCAATAATACTAGGACATACTTTGGGAGTTTTAAAAGTCCCTGCAGTGGTCCGGTGAGGTCATCATCTGAGTAAGGTGACATGTGGTAGATTGTATCCAATATATGTGATATTAACAGTCATGTTAGACCATCAGTATTAGTGGGGGGTGACTCTTGACATCCCCTCTGATTAGCTATTTGAAGGAAATTGCAGTTTAATCCCATTCACTTAAATTGGACAACATACTGCAATATCCTGCAGTGCTGGTGCTACAAAGTAGATGTCGTGCAGATAGACAGCCTCATGTAAATAATGGAGAGGCAGCAGTGCTTGCACAAGCTCCGTGGACCCTTCAAACAGCTGATCAGTGGAGGTGTAGAGAGTCAGACCCCTAAGATCTAATATTGATTGACCTATCCTGAGTATGGGCTATTATTATCCTGAACATGGAAAACCCCTTTAAATGATGACTAGCCTACTAGTTTGAAGAATGAGATGGGAAGCAATTATCTTATCTCAACCACTCTTCCTAGTCTGGGCCTGCAGATTCATAAGCATCATGAGAAGTGCAGGAAGAGAAGTGCAGTGCCATGACATAGTTAAAGAAGAACTCCCGAGAAAAATTTTATTCCATGTCCTGCTAGAAATGTACATGATATTATCTGTAGTGAATGTCATTTTCTTACCAGTGTCTAAATTTTTGACTTATATCATCCTGAAGTTTCTTATCTGTGTCATGTGACCAGCAATTAGACCCACCAACTCACACATAGACTTATGTGTGGACAGGAAGTCTAATTCTCTATGTATTCCTATGAGACTGAAAGTGAGGCTCCCATAGGAATGAATAGAGCAGTTACTGGCTTTCTGTCCTGGGTCAGTTGGAGGTCAGGGAGTTGGTCACATGACCCAGCTACAATAAGAAGAGAGGTTTTTAGTCACAGAAACAGTCACTGATAAGAAAATGACAATCACTACAGATTATATCATACACCTTTCTAACAGGTCAGAGAATAAAAATTTTTGCGGGAGTTCTTTTTTAAGAAACTACAGCACAGGTGCCCTGTATTATTTAAAGGTGTTCTTATTGAAATGGGTACCTAGAGCATCCTTAACCACCAGTGTAAATTTTCAAGTACATAAGGGTGAGAGGCTCTCTTGTTATTTTTCTGTATATGATTGAATCCCACTGGATAACCTAAAAGAAATTGAAGCATGCAAGGAGTTGACTACTGGACATGAAAGTCTTCCAGGGATCGACTAAAGGATGTGCCTGCCCAAAAGAGCTTGACTACAGTACAGGGAAACCAGCTGAGCACGAATTATAAGACCAGAGGCCGGCCAGAGTTGACCACAGAATTGAGAAGTCTATCAAATACAGAAAAATTGGCTGTAAGACAGCAAAGCTGTCCTCTGTAATTGACTACAGAGAAGAGAAGCCAACTGAAGGTCAACAACAGGACAGAGGGAGTGATAGTTGACAGTCAGTGGTCGACTATAGGATACTGGAGTTCACTGGTTGTTCACTACAAGGCAGAGAAGCACCATGGAGGTCAACTTCAGCAGAGAGAATTCTACCAGTGTCAGATATAAAACACTAAAATGGGAATGGGGCACATGTACTTCATTTGGGGATTGCAAGGACAGAGGAGTCCATTTAGGTCAACTAGACGCTGACAAGGGTCCCCACCAGAAAATTGGATCTTTCTGGTGATTTAGAATGAGAAGCCTACCTGGGGTTGAATACTGGACAAAAAAGGCTACTTGGTGTTGACAAAACCCATTAGGGTTCAACTGATGGAGAAGCAAGCTTGCTGGGTTTTGGTACTGGATACACAGGTCTGCCAGTGGTTGACTTCAGGGTATCTGATGTGTGTCTGAATAGTGAGGGAGGCAGCCAACAAAAGGAATCGGATCAAGTATTTGAGGACAGGAATTGAATCAGTGGCAATGGACTTGACTAGAAATTGAATGGACCTGACTACAAAAATCAGAAGCAAAACGCAGGCCTGGAGCAGAATTGTGGAAAAGCCACCTTAGAAAATACACAGAACAGAGGAGTTAAGTCTGGAACCAGGAACACCAGACAATGCAGACCAGACAGTGATGAAACACAAGGCATGGGCTTAGATAGGGAAATGCGGCACCCAAGTACTGTGTAAGAGTGGTAAGAGAGATGCACAGGTAAGTGAACATTGCAGGTTGATTGTAACAGTAACTCCTATTTTAATGTAGGTGACATTAAAATCTAACCATAGACATCAGATTTATGTAAGTGGGACTTGTGATCGGCCAACAATGTCATGTCTGTGGTGACGAGGGAATCGAAAGGGGAAGTGGACAGGTTGGATTTCCATCTGTCTGGTCTTATTATGTTCCTCAAGATATCCTGCATCAGAAGTGCCTGACTGCCACAGAAATGACATGTGCATTCAGATGACTCAAGGGAGCAATAGCTGTCAGATGAACAATTTTTGAGGTGACTGCTCAAAATTACTGTCAAGAGTTCCCGCTCGGTCCTCCATTTTTATAAAATGGAAGTTCCTATCTACTGTATTATCACACAGTTAAGTTGTGTGATCCCATCTGCCAAACCTTATGGCATCTTTATTCAGATGGGTCCCTACACTAACACTTTTATAGCAGTGGCGGGAGATATAAAGTCTTGATCTCCCTGCCCTGCTGCAAGATGCTTCTGATTTGTTATGAAGCAGAAGCCTCTTAACAAATCAGACACATCTCTGCCCTGCTGTGGGCCAGAAAGTGAAGTCAATGTCAGCTACAGGATGGCATAGTCTTCAGCTATAACTTCTGCCACTTTCTGGCGAAAGTTATAGTAACTGCGGTGCAAAGCCACACCCCCTTTCAATAATCCATGCCCCCTTTTAATAAGCCACACCTCCTTTTTCTAGGCACTTCTGAAAAGTGCTGAGAAGCTAAAAAAGTCGCAAATTATGGTGCAGACATGCAGTAGCATATAGGGCTTGATAAATGTCCCTGGAGATGTTAAGTGGAACTGATGTGACCACACAGAATGTGTATTACATTAATGCATCAGCTGGGTGTCTCTAGGTGTCTAGGTAAACAAAAAAGTCTTAGGGTAGGGACCCATCTGATTGAGGTCGCCTTGACGAGGCAGATGGGCTCGCACAATTTCATTACATTGTGCGCTAAGAACCTCATGTTTAATTTTGAAGGTATAGGGAGAATATTGCACTTCTCAGTTTTCTCAGTTTATAGAAATATGGAGTATAACTGAATTATGATCTGAATTTTCTGAATGATAAATCACTTAAATTTTGGTCACATCTGCATCATGGTTTCTACCAGGAAAAATCAGAGCAGATGTGTATATATACCAAAAAAGGCTATGGAACTCCAAATATACAAAAATATATAACAATCTTTATTAAATAATAAAGTTTAAAAATATTAATAATTGTTCAAAAGAACAAAAGCAAGAAGGAAGATGATACAGAGGGCATTGCAAAGGGCATTATCCCAAGTATAGTGATTCAAGATATAAGATGGAAAGAAATGGCGCTACTGAGCATATCACTACCAAGATAATGAAATACAAAATCTTCAATAATTCCCAATAAATCACAAAAGAACATCAATATGTTCAGTTATTAGATAGCAAAAGTGCACCGTAGGCACACAAGTATGTCAAATATCCTTGAAATTGCATTGGCAGTGTTGCTGGACAAATCAAAATAACCAAAGATTATATAAAAGATGTAATCACAGAAGACAATAACCACCATGCATGAACTGCACTAGTATTCCAAATATATAATCCGTACAGCAGCACTGGAAATGCATTCAATATACCAAAGTGTACACATATAATGCGCCTCAAAATAAAACATAAATATCCTAATCAAACATAGCCTGTGACATGGTTCACTTATAGCCTGGAATGCCACCCCACACACAGATACCTCGACACACGTTTTACCCTCAAGGCTTCGTCATCTCCACCAACGGAACGGAATGCATTTTGGAGCACTCTGTTCTCCTCAGTTACGTTTTGTCCCTATTGACAATAAATGGGGACAAAACGGAAGCGTTTTTCTCCAGTATTGAGATCCCAATACCAGAAAATGTAAATGCAAGTGTGAAAGAAGCCTTAAAGTGCATCTGTCAGCAGTTCTGTCCCTGTGACACTGGCTGACCTGTTACATATGTGCTTGGCAGCTGAAGACATCTGTGTTGGCCCCATGTTCATATGTGCCAGCATTACTGAGAAAAATGATGTTTTATTATATGCAAATGAGCTTCTAGGAGCACGGGGGCGTTGTCATTACAGCAGGAGGCTTTGCTCTCTCTGCAACGGTTGCGCCCTCTGCACTTTGATTGACAGGGTCAGGCAGTGTAAATCTTGTGATATCTGGCCCTGTCAATCAATGTGCAGAGGGTGCGTCAGTTTCAGACAGAGCAGAACCTCTAGGTGTAATGACAATGCCCCCGTTGCTCTTGGAACCTCATTTGCATATATTTAAACATAATTTTTCTCATTAATGTGGGTACATATGAACATGGGACCAACACAGATGTCTTCAGTTGCTGGTGCACATGTAACAGGTCAGCCAAGGACAGAACTGCTGACAGAGGTCCTTTAAAGGGGTTAATCATTTCTCAAACAGCCCCCCATGTCCCAGGACCCTCACAAGTAATATACTTACCCAGCTCCCTGATCTGTACCTCGTCCCCGCACGGAAGCTGCTGCTTCTCTCTGTACACGGATGAAAACATCCGGTGTTGGGGGGGAAGCAGCCAATGGCAGGTGGGGACAGGGACGAGCTTCCCTTGCATTGCGTCTGCCATTATCTGCTCGCCCCTGACACCGGATGTTTTCATCCGTTTATAGGGAGAAGCAGCAGCGTTGCAGGGACCAGGAGCGGGGTGAGAATATAACCTGTGAGGGGCCCGGCACATGGAGAGGCTGTTTGAGACATGGGATAACCCCTTTAGGCCTCATTCACACGACCATATGTATTTTTCGGTCTGCAAAAAATGCGGATGATGTCCGTGCCCATTTTCTGGCCCCTAATAGAACAGTACTATCCTTGCCTGTAATGCAGACAATAATAGGACATGTTCTATTTTTTAGCGGAACAGACACACAGACATACGGAAACGGAATGCACACGGAGTAACTTTGACCCACTGAAACTTGGACCCATTGAAATGAATGGTTCCGCATACGGTCCGCAAAAAAACCCAGAACGGACATGGAAGGAAAATACGTTTATGTGCATGAGCCCTTAAGCAGGACAATGTGCTGCCGGTCATCAGTATCTGATCGGTAGGGGTCCGACACCTGGATCCCCTGCCAATCAGCTGTTTGAGAAGGCACCAGTGCTCCTGTGAGCGCCGCTGCCTTCTCACAGCTTACCAAGCACAACGCCGTATACTGTTTAGCTGCTGTGCTTGGTATCACACTCAGTCCCCTTGACGTTAATGGGGCTAAGCTGTGCCTAGGCCATGTGACCAACGAATGTGTTGTCACTCAGCTTACAAAACACTGTGAGAAGGCCACGGCGCTCACAGGAACACTGATGCCTTCTCAAACAGCTGATTGGCCAAGGGGTCAGACCCCCACCAATCAGATACTAATGATTTGCTAACTAGCCATTAACTATACACAGCAGGAGTGGGGACCCCGCTGTAAGTGACAGCAGGACTTTCCATAGAGAACAAAGGGATAGTGTCAGCTGAAGGATGAAACTGAGCATGTGTGACCACATGAGAGAGGTGGACAGTGAAATAAGGAAAAGAATAAATGCAGATACATTTATTGAATAAGGGCCCATTCACACAACCGTGTGAATGGGTCTGCATCTATTCCGCAATTTTGCGGAATAGATGCAGCCCCATTCGCTTCAATGGGTGGCTCGCGATCTTGCCAAGCCGCGCCTCCGTAAGAAAATATAGAACATGTAGTATTCTTGTGCGCAACAGTGGACAAGTATAGGTATCTTCTATGGGGTGCCGTCGATGTGTGTTCCGCAAATTGTTGCGGCATCCGTGGTATTGCGGATCCGCATTTTTGCAGACCTGCAGTATCACAGCCGTCTGAATGGCCCCTAACTCAGGATATAGTAATTATTTTAATTACATGCAATTACAAAAGTTTTCAGATCCAGGTGCTGGTTTGGAAAATGTAAAATCATTTTTGCGGGACAACCCTTTTCCCTCTGGTTTTACATTGTCAGTGCTTAAAACAAAGACCTGCATGGGAGACAGAATCTTAAAGGGGACCTGTCATATTGATCATGGTGTCTGAGCTGCAGGCAGCATGTTATAGAGCACAAGGAGCTGAGTAGATTGATATACAGTTTTATAGAAAAAGATTCAGGAAAACTTGTACTTTATGCATTTAAATTCCGGCTCATTGTGGGCTTTGAAGTCAAGGAGTCAGTCCTATCAGTGATTGACAGCCTTCCCTCTATGACTGTGTATACAGAGATAGGTGTCAATCACTGATAGGACAGCCTCCTTGACTTCAAAGCCAAGAATGAACAGGGATAAATGAATAAATTACAAGTTTTACTAAATGTTTTCCCATAAAACCATATATCCATCTGCTCAGCTCCTCCTGCTCTATAACATGCTACCCATAGCTTACACTGCATTTTCATGGTGACAAGTTCTCGTTAAGGATGAACCACAGGCTCCAGTGTTATTAATAGGAGGATTTTCTCTGAATAAAATCTACAACAGTATTCCTCCCATGCAAGATGAGCTAGTATCTATAGATGCATTAGCCAGTTCATTGTATGTTTGTTTTTTTAAGAATACAAGCAAAAGTATCATTTTTTAAGTAATTAGAAACCATTTAAAGGGGTATTCCGGTTACCATAAATATAACTTATGTTTTAGACTAGTTCATCATCAATCGTTACCTAATATGTCAATTTCACATATTTACCGTTCAGTAGGTATGGGTTCTGGTTGGGTCACAGCCTGCAGCCTTAATGCAGTTTATCAAAAATTAAGTTACTTTACTGGAATACCCCTTCAAAGGGGTTTTACAAGATTTTTATATTGATAACCTATCCTAGGGATAGGTCATCGTTATCTGATTGGTGGGGGTCTGACACCTGGGACCCCGGTCAATCAGTTGTTTGAGAAGGCACCGGTGTTCCTGTGAGCACTGCTGCCTCCTCACAGCTTACCAAGCACAGCGCCGTGTACTGTTTAGCTGCTGTGTTTTGTATTGCACTCAGCCACGTTGACATAAATGGGGCTAAGCTGTGCCATGTGACCAATGAACGTGTGGTCAGTCGGCCTAGGAAGCGCTGTGAGAAGGCCGTGGCGCTCACAGGAGGGCTGATGCCTTTTCAAACAGCTGATCGGCGGGGGTCTCAGGTGTCAGACCCCCACCAATCAGATACTAATGGCTCACTAACTAGCCATTAACTATACACAGCAGAAGTGGGGACCCCGCTGTAAGTGACAGCAGGACTTCCTATAGAGAAGGTAGGGATAGTTTTTACCATCCTTGCCTTCTCTATTGTTTTATACATAGGGTTCAATGAACGCTGTGTATGTAGACCTGGAGACACTTCCTGGTCTGGGCCCCGCGGTCATGTGATTGTCAGGAGTCTGCACAAGCTGCTGGTGTTCCCCAAAGGTCTTGTATAACCTATAAGGCGGCACCTATAAGTAGAAAAATAAAGACAAAAATAAATAAATAAATAAATAAATGAAAATATAGATATAAATATTAAATAACTGATATATATATATATATATATATATATATATATATATATCGGCAAATGGCCTGGTCTTGAACTTGTTAACCTAAAAAAAAAAAAGTAAAAAATCGGTCCAGTGCTCAAATGACAAACCTGTGACAACACTAATGTAGGGGCCATGGACTCTACTGACGCCTTGTATTGGTTTAACATTACAGAGCTTTATTCAGGTGCCATGTGAACTGCTATCTGATATGATAGTTTGCTAATTACCTCTTTCAGTGAAGCCCCTCTGCCTCCATTATCGGTCTACCTCCCTCCGTTCCCCATAATGGACTGCTCCAGGGCACAGGGCGGGAACCGCGCCGCCTTCCTGTCACAGAGCAGCGCTGCTGAGGAGAAGGCTCCATGAACAAAGCGGCCACAGAGGGGGGCCAGCGCGGGCCCGGTATAGTGTTGCATCGTGTCACCCTCTCCGAGTGGGAGGAGAGGAACGGTAAGAGGCGGGACAGCGCACACATGGCGCCCACTGGAGCAAGAAGTGGCTCCCCGGAGGTCCCCTATTTGAAGCCGGACCTATCAGGACGGACACTGAAGAGAAAGCCACAAGGAGGAGTGCAGCAGAGGGGTGTGTGAGCCACAATGATGAACCTGAGCAGCCCCAGGCTGGTTATCTGTGAGCCCCCAGTATGTTTACTGCACTGGAAATAGCAGAATACTGGGGAGGACTCAGCAGCTATCTGCCATGGCCCCAGGACTGTTAGACTTTCTTCCCCATATGAACAGACCTGTAAATGAAGCATGGTAGGTGGGGGCCCATTAGTGATTTTGAATTGGGGCCCCAGAGCTTCTGCCTAGCCTGGACTATCATGTGGCGCACTTCACACTTTCCCTAACATTTTCATTTTTTCAAAAAGAGAAAAAACATGAAAGCAGAGTCTCAACACCTGTGGGTGCTGTGTTTTCCAGGTGGTGCTATGCCAAATTAGAGTAGATCCCACTGAAATTGATGAAGCCCCCATTGACTTGTAAGAGGTCTGTAGCGTTTTAGTCATGGTGTCCATCCGTTCTACGGGAAGAATAGCACAACAGAGCCTCTGACGGAACTGGGAGTCCCCCTGTCACCATGGAAAGAGTATATCATTGTAATAAAAAGAGGCAACTAGAGATGAGCGAGCAGTGTTCGTTAAGAGCACTGTAGCACTCGGGTCCCGTGTGAAATGCCCGCAGGCATTGCGGATCCTCAGCTGCATGTAAGTCAATGAGGACGGATCGTTTGGTATGACACTCATACCAAACGGTTCCGTCCTCACCCGTCTTAAAGTCAGTGGGGACGGAACCGTTTGGTATGAGTGTCATACCAAACAATCCGTCCTCATTGACTTACATGCAGCTGAGGACGGATCCACAATGCCTGCGGGCATTTCACACGGGACCCGAGTGCTACAGTGCTCTTAACGAACACTGCTCGCTCATCTCTAGAGGCAACACAACCCAACATGATGCGCCCTCCTACATTTGACATCATGACACATACATGTAACATGCTCAGATGTCAGGCATATATGCGGAGCTGTCAGTGATGCAGAGTATTGAGTGTGGATGCTGATAATGAGGCTCCATTCACGTGTCCTGTTTTTCTTTCCTGATTCGATCCTGATTTTTTCAGGACGCATTGAAATGAATGGATCCAGATCAGGAAAGAAAAACAGGATGTGTGAATAAAGCCTTATGATGGAATGAATAACGGAATGCCTCTTCTGTCATAGAATTGCGTTATGGTCCGTGGTAACGGAATCCATAACGCAATTCAGCTTATACCACAACCCGAACCGAAAACGAACTTCAAAATATGAAATTCGCTCATCTCTAGTAAGGGGCTTACGTACATGTTTTAATTTTCTCTGCAGGTAATCTTCATAGTAACGATCGTTGTGTTCCTGTGTCTTCTAAGCCTTATAGAATGAAAAGCAAAGTAAGAAAGGTACAGCAAATTTGTAGAGCGTCTCCCTTTTCTGGGAAATGCTATACATTTCTCCACAGTCGGCTACCCACTCAGTCTTCACCTGGTGACCACCTCTCAAACATTTATGATGTGTCCTTTGACTGCTAGAGTTACCCTTTGGCATTATGCTTATGTTATTTTCTTTTCTCTAGGAAGAAATTCAAGAAATGGTGCTGGAACAAATTAGGAACATGGTTAAAGAAAATGAACAGCTAAGGATGAAATTACTGCAGCTAAGTCAGAAAAGTGAGGATAATAAATGTCAGTTTTTGGTCAGTATTTTTCAGTAGTATTTGTAAGCCACAACCAGGAGTGGGTCCAAGACACAGAAGAAGCACAAATCTTTCCATTATTGTTTTTCTCAGCAGATTCCACTCCTGTTTTTGACTGCATTAAGGGCTCATGCACACGGCCATATGTATTTTGCAGTCTGCAAAAAACGGATCTGAAAAACATACGGATGACGTCCGTGTGCACTCCGTATTTTGTGGAATGGAACAGCTGGCCCCTAATAGAACAGTCCTATCCTTGTCCATAATGAGGAAAATAATAGGACATGTTCTATTCTTCTGTGGAACGGACATACGGAAATAGAATGCACACATAGTAACTTCCGTTTTATTTTTTATTTTGCGGACATGGATGGTTCCGCATACGGTCCGCAAGAAAAATGGAATGAACACGGAAAGAAAATACGTTCGTGTGCATGAGCCCTATTTCTAATGTCCAGGTGCAGAATGGTGCACTTTTTGATGCAAACCAGAATTATTTATTTTCTCTTACAGAGGTACTGTATAACGCACTTGCTGTTAACTTTGACTTTAAGTGGTACATAAATGTAATGGTTACAGTCTCTTGAAGAGGTACACTGCCTGGTAGCATAGTGGCCATGTTCTCTTAACCCTTACAGCCCCAGCACCGTACTTGTTTCTAACAGCAGAGACTTGTGGGTACTTACCGCCATCGGTGGCGTCTTCATAGGCCTTTAGATGCCGTGATCACACGTGGCGTCTAGTTGCGTGTGGCCAATCGGGGTGTCTGTACACGATCTGAAAGCTGTAAACCTCACTGACGAGGTTTACAGCTTTCAAAGTGCAATTCTTATTCTGATAAGAAATGAGCATATTCGGTCATTAATTCAAAAATAAAAGACCCTCATTGCTCATAAAGAAAAAATAAAAAACACAATCTATTTGCTCATATTTGAGCTTTAAAGTAATCAAAAAAATGTTAAAAAATATATAAAAAATAAAAAAAATATAAAAGTTCAAATCACCCCCCTTTCCGTATAATTAAAAAACCTAAATAACAATAAATATAGACATCATAGGTATCACCGTGACCGAAAACGCCCGTACTTTTAAAATATAAAAA
Source organism: Rhinella marina (assembly GCA_900303285.1). Lineage (NCBI taxonomy): Eukaryota > Metazoa > Chordata > Amphibia > Anura > Bufonidae > Rhinella > Rhinella marina. The sequence goes on from ONZH01016989.1 coordinate 177,318, forward strand.
AAAAATTCCAATATGGCGAATTGTGTGGCAGAAAAAAGCGTCCAAATGTCGATTTGCTGTTTTTTGTCGCTTTTTTTTCTAAAAAAAATTAAATAAAAAGTGATCAAAAAGTCATACACATCCCAGAATGGTATCAATAAAAACTTCAGATCGCCCTGCAAAAAATGAGCCCCCATACAGCTCCGTACACATAAATACCAAAAAGTTATAGGGGTCAAGATATGACAAAAAAAAAAAAGGCCAACTTTATAATTATTTTATCAAAACGCAGGAAAAACTATACATATTAGGTATCGCTGGATTCGTACTGACCAGTAGAATGAAATTAACTGGTCATTTTTAATGAACATCAAACGTTGTAAATAAGAAACCCGTAGAACTGTAGCGGAATAGGTTTTTTTTTGCAATTTCACCCGATTTGGAATTTTTTTCCCGCTTCCCACTACACCATATGCAATATTAAATGGTGGCGTTGGAAAGTACAACTTGTCCCGCAAAAAACAAGCCCTCATACAGCTATGTGAACAGAAAAATAAAACAGTTATGGCTGTTTGAAGGCCGGTGAGCGCAAAACGAAAACGCAAAGCCGAAAAAACCTCCGGGACTGAAAGGGTTAAAGATCAAAGGTTGCAGAAAGCAGGTCCTAAACAGCTGTTTTTGTCTGAAGCTTTCATTCCCTATGCTACTCCCTAACCACAGCATGCCAAACCTGCTGGTATTTACAGAGTTGCACCAGTAACTTGTATATGATGCCCACTGTGTCACAACGCATTTCTGGAATCACCCTGTCCAACCTCAGCTGTGTGCCTGAAATCTGAACAATACAATACAGTATTAACCCTTTCAGGACCTTGCAATTTTTCGTTTCTGTGTTTAAAGGGGTTTTCTGAGATTTTCGTTGGGGGTCCGACACCTGGGACCCTCATTGATCAGCTGTTTCAGAAAGCATCGTCGCTCCTGTAAGATCTGTAGCCTTCTCTGTGCTTACCAAGCACTGTACCGTCCATTGTATAGCGGCTGTGCTTGGTATTGCTCTCAGCCCCTTTCACTTCTATGGAGCTGAGCATGATAGCAAGCACAGCCACTATACAATGTACGGTGCTATGCTTGGTAAGAACAGAAAATGCTGCGGCGGCAGTGCCTTCTCAAACAGCTGATCAGTATCAAAATCTCAGAAAACCCCTGTAAGTTTTTACTCCCTGCCTTTCCGAAGCCATAACTGTTTTATTTTTCCATTCACATAATGGTAGTTTTTATAGATAGCATTTTGAAGTGTGTATGACTTTTTTATCACGTTTTATTCAATTTTTTTTGGAAGCTGAAATAACGGAAAAAAAATGGCGAATCAGCTATTTTAAGTTATTTTCCGTTACGCTGTTTTCCGTATGTGATAAATATGTTTTATATTTTAACCCTTTCTACCCCGGAGGTTTTTTCGGTTCTGCATTTTCGTTTTGCGCTCCCTGCCTTCAAACAGCCATAACTGTTTTATTTTTCTGTTCACATAGCTGTATGAGGGCTTGTTTTTTGCGGGACAAGTTGTACTTTCCAACGCCACCATTTAATATTGCATATGGTGTAGTGGGAAGCGGGAAAAAAATTCCAAATGGGGTGAAATTGCAAGAAAACCGCTATTCCGCTACAGTTCTACGGGTTTCTTATTTACAGCGTTCGATGTGCATTAAAACTGACCAGTTACTTTCATTCTACTGGTCAGTACGAATCCGGCAATACCTAATATGTATAGTTTTTCCTGCGTTTAGATGGTGATAAAATAATTAGAAAGTTGCCCTTTTTTTTTTTTTTTTCCTTGTCATATCTTGACCCCTATAACTTTTTGGTATTTATGTGTACAGAGCTGTATGGGGGCTCATTTTTTTGCGGGGCGGTCTGAAGTTTTTATTGATACCATTCTGGGGTGTGTATGACTTTTTGATCACTTTTTATTTAATATATTTTTAGAAAAAAAAAAGCGACAAAAAACGGCGAATCGCCATTTGGAAGCTTTTTTCTGCCACACAATATCGCCGTATTGAAATTTTTTTTTATATTTTAAAAGTACGGGCGTTTTCGGTCACGGTGATACCCATGATGTCTATATTTATTGTTATTTAGATATTTATTTTTTACTTAGACGGAAAGGGGGGTGATTTGAACTTTTATATCTTTTTTATTTTTTATATATTTTTTTAACATTTTTTTAAAATTTTTCTGTGATTATTTTAAAGCTCAAATATCATCTGATCTATTGTGTTTTGTTTTTTTTCTTTATGAGCAATCATGGATTTACTAGATGCAGTTAAATCCATGAATTGCTCATTTCTTATCCTGGCCTGCCATCTAGTGGCCAGAATAAGAATTGCAGTTTGAAAACTGTAATCCTCACCAGCGAGGATTACAGTTTTCATATGGTGTACAGACACCCCGATTGGCCAATCGGGGCGTCTGTACACCACCCGGAAGCGTAGGCTTCCGGGTTCAGACGCATCCTGATGCCGTGATCACGTGTGATCACGGCATCAGTAAGGCCCTGGAAGTCGCCGCCGACGAAGGTGAGAAGTGGCAAGTCTCTGCTGTTAGAAACAGCAGAGACTTGCCGGCCATGACGCCCGTGTGATCACGGCATCAGTAAGGCCCTGGAAGTCGCCGTGGACGAAGGTGAGAAGCGGCAAGTCTCTGCTGTTAGAAACAGCAGAGACTTGCCGGCCATGACGCCCGCTGCACCCGCGAGCGGGCGTCATGTCCCCGCACCGCCCAAGTGCCGTACATGTACGGCGCCGGTCGGGAAGGGGTTAATAGTACGGGTGTTTTTGGATGTTTGAATGTTTATTATTTTTTTATTCTAGGGGGGGATGACTTAATATTAATATTTTTAACCTTTTTTTTAAACTTTTTTTAAGTCACCCTAGGTGACTATAACAGGCAATTATTAGATTGCCGCTTGTATTCTGTAATGGACATCTATCCATTACGGAAAGCGGATTCAGTATATTCAAGTGCAGTGTTGCCACCTGCAGGTCAGCATTGGAATATACTAGTAATCAGCGTGAAAGCCTTGTACAGGCTCAGTGTCGTCTGCGATTTGCATTGTCGTCGATAATTAAAATTTAAAACAGGAGAAACCTGGCAGTTATGGAACCTGCTGCGATTAATAGCGGACTCCATCTTCAAAGACCAGGGTTAGAGATCATCATCACTTTGCATATCAAACATATTAACAGTTGTCACAGTCCTTACACTGTAGAACAATAGCAAAACTTTGTAATGGGCACGTATGTCACTGGTGCACTGCAGATTATTCATAGTGTACTTTTGGTAAAATTTTTACTTTTAAATTTGTTTTATTTAAATTTAGAATTCTGTAACAACAAAAACAAGCTCCGTAAGAAAACTATTTAAAAACAAAGTACAAAGTTGTATGTGGCAAGGTCTGGTGAGTATAGTGAAACACAACTGGGGAGTAATAAACACAGCTGGTATGTATCAGTACATTAAAGGGAGTCTGTCACCTCATTTTCACCTATGTAACTAACAGCACTGCCCCACAGAAGATTGCAGACACATCCCAGACATACCTGTGTGCACTGTGTGTCTGTATTACATGTCCAGAAGAAGCACTTTTATTCTGCCGGAAAACAGCCCCCAAGTGCCCAGCTCTGCTGCAAACCAGACTGAAGAGGGGAGGGCTGCTTTAGCTGCTCATATCTTGGGATTGGTAGCAGATCGAAACATGGTTCTGACCTTCTTTGAAAGCTGACATTCCAAATGATATCACAGCATTATATCCAGTATATCAGAAGATATAGCTGTTAGAAATTGAGTCAGGAGAGAAAGCTGTTTTTAGTTTCACTTTCAGCTGTGAACATGGGAGCTGTTTTCCTGCAGAATAAAAGTGCTTTTCCTGGATATGTAATACAGACACACAGTGCACACAGGTATGTCTGGGATGTGTGTGCAATCTTCTGTGGGGCTGTGCTGTTAGTTATATAGGTGAAAAACTGTTGAAAGACCCCCTTTAAGGTGATGTTTCAGGTAATAAACCTTTATCAGTGTTAGAGGCTGTTCACATCTCCTTTTTGTTGTACGTCAAATGCTGCATACTTTTGTCTCAGTTTATCACTGTATAAATTTCTGTACATTTTTTTTCGGGTCAGAATAACATAGCATACCATACTTTAAAGTCCTGAATTTTTTTTTTTATAGAAACATTTTTTCACATCACAGTGAATGGGAAATGGAAGGAAACGTAAGACCGTACATTTCCATCCATTTTTATCCAGATACTTCCTACTTACTTTGATACACTTCAGTTCTTTAAAAAACAAAGGTTTAAGAAAAAATGTATGTTTTTATAAAAAAAAACAGATACAAACGTATTGAAACATATGCACATCTTTCAAATGTATAGATAAAATAAAGGATAGATCACCACAGATTGCATGCGTTTGTGTATTTTTTTACTGTATGTTCAAACATATCTGCTTGACATACAGCAAAAATGTAAATGTAAACAGCCCCTTAGTTGGTAGATGTCAGCATTTAGACCACTAGATATAGTAAAAGCTAAGCCCTACCAACTCGTAAGCATAATGAAGGCTTTATTACTTGAAACGTTTCTGTAAGCCCTACCTGTACATCGAACTGAGGGCTAAGTTTCCACACCTCAATGTACAGTTATGTCATGTCTATGTTGTGGCCAGAGCAGTTGTGCCCATCTGCAGCATGCACTGCCACTGCCGAGATAAGAGCTAGCTCCTATCCTTGCTGTTTAACCTCTTAGATGTTGTAGTCAGTATCGACTACGGCATCTTAATGGTTCTACTGAGGGAAGGGGGCTTCCTCTGTCACTTCATCACCCCCCACAACTTGATTTTGAGTTGCAGATGGTTTTTATGGGGTCCAGAGCTCTAATGATGGAGAGAGGGTCTGCCAAACAAGACGTCAGGCAAGGTCTAATATGCCACCTGTCAGTAACATACTGACAGACTGACCTAATACATTGCATTATGTAAGAAGTGCAGTTTATTATGTAAAAAAATCAAAAGATCACTTGATCAAGTCCCCTTGTGGGGCTAACAAATATTGTAAAGGAAAGAAAATATTTTGAATTGTAAGTAAAAAAAACCCATAAAGCAATAAACCTCTATATACAGTAATACAAAACAAAAATAAACTCATGTCTGTAATGACCCCTTCTATAATGTTATTATGTTGTACAGTAAATGTCATAAAAGAAAAGTCAACATTCATCCACCCTCCGAAAAACCGTGAAAAGTAATCATAGGTATATGTAAAAACTACCTGCCAAACTCACAGCTTTATTGATTAAATGAAAAGGTTATGGCTTTCGTGACACAAAAAATAGGGATTTTGTTTTGTTACAACAAAAGTGGTAAAACTATATATATATATATATATATATATATATATATATATATATACACACACACACACAGATATAGAACAGTTAAAGGAGTTTTCCAGGATTTTAGTATTGATAACCTATACTCAGGATAGGTCATCAATATCAGATTGGCGGGGGTCCGACATTCTGAAATCAGTACAGCCCTCCCTTCATTGTTTACCTGCTTGCTGTCAACATCCCAGCGGTGAGCAGTATACTGTAATTACAAGAAGCAGTCTCATTTACTTTTATGGGACGGCTCCTTCCTATACACTGTAATAGGAAGGAGCTTTCCCATAGAAGTAAAATCGACGGCGTCTTGTAATTACACCTGCTTGCCGCTGCGGTGCAGCTGGCGAGCAGATAAACAATGAAAGTGTAATAAACTTACCTGTCCGGGCTCCAGCAGTATTATTCTCAGCACGACTGTGTCGGGAGAGATACACTGCTGAGCCATGCCCCCTGGTGATGCGACCGTATACTTTGTAACAGGATGCAGTGGTGTGTTTCTCCCTACAGTGGGCGTGTCCTGGGGGAGATTAGCAGTGTGCTGATTAGCTCAACTGCTCTATTACTATGTACTAGTGTTTCTGACTAATGGAGCTCCGAGTTATGGACCTCTCAGGTTCTGACTCGGTGCTCTATTTAACCCCTTCCCGGGAAGGGACTTGCCTCCCAGCACTGTAGTACTACAGCGCCCTGATCGGACGGGTGCAGGAGCTGCGCCCGCCCGATCAGCGGCGGGGGTCCGGCTGTGCCCACTTGCTCTCGGCTGGCACTCGGTGAAAACACCAATGTCGGCGACTTAAACCTTCATGTGCCGCGGTCAGCGCTGACCGTGGCACGTGAGGTGTGCGGCATGTCAGGATGGCGTGCGGGTGTCCATCAAGTCCCCGCGCTGCTGTAACGGGGACCCAATGGCTTAGATGGCAGCCGGATGCCTTCCTTAGGCATCCGGCTGCCATCTACGGAAGCCTGTGAGATCCAGCCCCCTGGATCTCACAGGCAGTAAGCTGGAAGTGTATTACTGTGTGTAATACACTTCCAGCCAATGCATTACAATACAGAAGTATTGTAATGCATTGTAAAGGGGATCAGACCCCAAAAGTTAAAAAAGTGAAAAAAAAAGTTAAAAGTTACAAAATAAAGTTAAAAAAATAATAATAAAAGTTTCAAGTAAAAAAAACACAAAACTCCATTCCCCCCCAAATAAAGAAAAAAAATGTAAAAAAAAAAAAAGTAGACATATTAGGTATCGCCACGACCGTATCGACCGGCTCTATAAAAATATCACATGATCCACCCGACAGGTGAACACAGTAAAAAAAAAAAAAGAAAAACAGTCCCAAAACAGCCATTTTTTGGTCACCTTCCCCCCCAAAAAGTGTAATACCACGCGATAAAAAAGGCGTATTTACCCCAAAATGGTACCACTCAAATCATCATCTTGTCCCGCAAAAAATGATACCCTACCTAAGACAATCGCCAGAAAAATAAAAAAAATAGGAGTTAGAAAATGGCAGAACAAAAACAAGATTTAATTCTGTTCAAAAATTAATTTACTGTGTAAGACTTAACAAAAATAAAAATGTTAGACATAATGGGTATCGCCGTGTCCGTAACAACCTGCTCTATAAAAATATCACATGATTTGCCCCTTCAGGTGAATGCTGTAAAAAAAAAAAAAAAAAAAACTATGCCAAAACAGCTATTTTTTTCACCTTGACTCACAAAAAGTGTAATACCAAGCGATCAAAAAGTCTTATGTACCCCAAAATGGTACCAATGAAAACATCACCTCATCCCGCAAAAAATGAGCCTCCACATAAGACAATAACTCAAAAAAATAAAAATCAATGGCTCCCGCAAACCAATCCATCAAAATCTGTTCTGCAAAACCCATATGGCGCTCCTTCTGTTCTGAGTCCTGCCATGTACCCCCACAGCAGTTTACCACCACATATGGGGTGTTGTCGTATTCAGGAGAAAATGGGGAACAAATTATGGGGTGCTTTTTCTCCTGTTACCCCTTGTGAAAATGAAAAATTTGGGGCTAAAGCAACATTTTATTGGAAGAAATGAAACTTTTCATTTTCACAGCCAAGTGTTTCCAAATTCCATAAAAAAGCTTAGGGGGTTAAAGTGGCCAGTACCCCTCTTAATATATTGTTTGAAGGGTGTAGTTTCCAAAATGAAGTCACTTTTTGAGGGTTTCCACACTAGGGGTACGTCAGGGTCTCTCAATTACAAAATGGTGCCTAAAAACCATTCAAGCAAAATCTGCCTCCAAAATCCGTATGGCGCTCCTTTTCTTCTGACCACTGCCATGTGCCCATTGAGACGTTTACCACCACATATGGGGTATTTCTGTAAACTGCAGAATCAGAGTAATGTATGTTGAGGTTTAGTTTGCTGTTAACCCTTGCTGTGTTGCAAGAAAAAAATTGATTAACATGAAAAATCTGCATAAAAATGAAATTTTGGAATTTCACCTACATTTTCCTTTAATTCTTGTAGAACTCCTAAAGGGTTAACAAAGTTTGTAACATCAGTTTTAAATAATTTGAGGGGTTTAGTTTCTAAAATGGGGTCATTTATGGGTGGTTTCCATTATGTACGCCCCCCAAAATCACTTTATATCTGAATTGGTGCTTAAAAAAATGGTTTGGTAAATTTTGTTGAAAATTTGAAAAATTGCTTCTAAACTTCTAAGCTTTCTCACGCCCTAAAAAAGTAAAATGACATTTATAAAATGATGCCAACATAAAGTAGACATATGGGGATTGTAAAATAATAACTATTTTTGGAGTTATTACTATGTATTTTGAAAGTAGAGAAATTGAAATTTGGAAATTTTTCCACATTTTTGGTAAATTTGGTATTTTTTTTATAAAGAAAAATGAAATATTTTGCCACAAATTTACTACTGTCATGAAGCACAATATGTGACAAGAAAACAATCTCAGAATGGCCTGGATAAGTAAAAGCATTCCAAAGTTATTACCACATAAGGTGACACATGTCAGATTAGCAAAAAATGGCCTGGGCAGGAAGGTGAAAACAGGCCCGGGGTTGAAGGGGTTAAATCCCTTCCTGACCATACACCATTGCCAGTGATAGTCTTTGACTCACTAGCTGTGTTCCTGGTTTTTGTTCCTGTGCTTTATTGGATTCTGACACCGGCTTGTCTTCTGACCACTTTCTGTTTCTGAATTGGTACTGCGTAGCCCGTATTGTTCTGACCCCTATACGTACAACTCTGTTATTGTGTATGTCTGTCTTTTTTTTTGTCCGTCTCTGCACTAAAATAGCGTAGGGACCATCGGCCAGTTGTGGTCTAGCTATTTAGGGCTTGTACTGCAAGTAGGTAAGTTAAGCGGACTGGGTTCTAGCCTTAGGGCTCACTGTCCTTGTCTGTCCCTACCTGAAGTCGTTACAGAAGGAAAGGCAGCACCCACACGAGTGCTGCTTTCTCTTCAAACAGCTGATTGGCTGGTGTGCCAGGTGTCAGACCCCGGCCTATATATGGTTGATGACCTATCCTGAATATAATGATAAGAAAGCTAGAACCAGCCCCGTACTTCGCATAGATCCAGAGATCTCCACATTCCTTGCTCTAAATTTATATCAGCTCAAGGGGAGTGTCTTTTCTGCTGCAGCTCAGGAGGCGTGTCCATGCTCTCCCTATCACAGCTCAGGAGGCGTGTCCATGCTCTCCCTATCACAGCTCAGGAGGCACTTAATGGATGGAACTGAGCATGTGCGGCCTTCTCAGTGAGCAGGTCAAAGAAATAATTAAAAATAAAAACAAACAGCAGGTGACACTATACAGATACATTTTATTGAATAACTTAGTCGCTATGCTACATTTTTAATTTCTTGCAATTAGAAATTCAGATCCAGGTGCTGGTTTGAAAACTGTAGAATATTTTTTGTGTAGCCGCCCCTTTAAGTTAGGGATTGGAGTAGATTTCAAACAAGGCACGGACTGCTGGAAGATGTGCCTAATTTATGACGAGGCACACACCTAATCATGAATCATCCTCTGGCAGCACAGGGGATATCAAATACCCCCCTATGTTCAAAACATATACAGCATTACCAGAGTGCCATGAATTTTGTGGTATTAACAACTTTTTTCTTTTCACTTTTGTAAGCTTTTCTTTTTATCTCCCAGTTTAGGAAGAATATGCAGATGGTATAAAATGAGACATGTAGCACCTGTTGTGAGAAGATATGCTGCACCTGCATGACGTTACCCTCCATGCAGTGGTATAGCGGTTTGTAGGATGCATATAATTGATGTAAATATAAATATTTTCATTTCAGCGAGAAGCCACCGATGGTTAGCAGTGGAAGATCTGTGCTTGCTGGAACAAGATGTGCTTATTTCTAATAATCAGATTTGGAATGTAGGTCATCTGTGAGAAGCAAAGATCCCCCTCAGTGACATGTTACATAAATGTCTCTATCATCTTTGTGTTTAGCACATATAACTGTGCATATTTATAATAATTATTATTGTTATGACATCCCAATTTATATCAAGCTGTAAAAGTGTATTAATGCATTTTTATTAAAGTTCACTGTAATTCAGTTTAGTTATTCTCTTTAGTTTTCTATTATTTTGTCATCCTGTGGATTGACAACGTAAAAATCATGCTCTCTTTATTTAAAGATACAGCGCCACTCATGTCTATTGGCTGTGTCTGGTATTGCAGCTCATCACAATTTTAACTACTTTACTTTCTAACCCTGTAAAACACTGTGATATGTTGGTGAATTGATGTGAGCATCCTGAATCATTTGCTGTTAGGATCACTTGTTCACAAAAATGCTGGGTTTTATTTGCTTGCACATGAAAAGTTTATTATAATGCAAAATGCCATATGAAGGAACAATAAACCTAGACATTAACCGCTACAACCACCAGTAATTTTCCATTTTTGTATTTTACTTCTGGAGGGCTTGTTTTTCTTTCTAGTGGCCCCATTTAATATTGCATACGGTGTAGTGAGAATCTAAAAAAAAAATTTCAAATGGGTGAAATTAGATAAAAACAAAACACAACTGCGCCATAGTTTTATGGGTTTTGTTTTTAGAATATTTCCTATAAAGTAGAACCTGCTAACTTCATTCTTCATGTTTTTAAGATTACAACAATACCACATATTTTTACGTTTTTCTTCTTTCTTCTTTTTTTATAGTCAGTATCAGAAGGAAAATTACTGAGGCAGCCAATGTAATGATTATTTATGCTTTTTTATCTGTTAACTTAATACATAAACAGCATTTAATAAAAACATTATGATAAAGTTTTTGGCAATAATAAATCTTGTCCCATGTTTTATGACTGCTACAAATAAAGTAAAAAAAATTCCACATTTAAATCCACAAGTTAAAGGGGTTATCCGAGACTAAAAAATGTCCCCCATATGCCCGGACCACCCACAGGGAATATACTTACCTGGCTTGCCGCTTCCTGCGCAGCTCCTGGTTCCGCACTGCTGCTTCTCCCCGTGCACGGTTGAAAACATCTGGTGTCGGGGGGGAGCAGCCAATGGCAGGTGGTGACGGGGAAGAGCCTCTCTAGCATCCATCTCGGGTGATGCTAGGGAGGCTCGTCCCTGTCTGCCATTAGCTGCTCCCCCCCGACACTGGATCTTTTCATCCGCACACGTGGAGAAGCAGCAGCGGTTTGGGGACCAGGAGTGGCGCGGGGAGCCAGGTAACTAGATTCTGTGTGAGAGGCCCGGGCATATGGGGGACATTTTTTAGTCTCGGATAACCCCTTTAATATACGTGCATATACATGCAGATTTTAAGAGTTCCACTGTGTGAAAAGACTCCGAAGATTTACTAATATTGTTTAAATGTCAGACAGTGTAAACTTAAACAGTCTTAAAGGGGTTGTCCAGCACGACTAGCAACATGTTGTCACACTTGCTAGCCATCACTCATTTCCAGCCCCGGTTTCCTTCAGCAGTCTTCTGGCTCTCTCCCTATAAACTTCCCATTGGAAAGTCACATGTGTCGCTGCAGCCAATAACTGACCTTAGCCATGATGGTCCACTTTTGTGGTTACTGACTGCTAGCTTTCAGTAGCAGCAGCCTGTATGTCCTGCAGCTTTTGTTTTCTTGTCACTGCCGCCCTCCAAACCAGCAGCAGTTTGTAGTTAGTTGCTTCCCCAGTGTGCACCTTACCTGGCCTGGCTGTCAGTGACAGCTTAACATTCCCTGGCTCTCCCTTGAGGCTGAAGTCATTTTTACTTTCAAGTAGGTTGCCTTGGAAAAGGAAATTCCTCATTGTCTGGCGTAAGCTGAGATGTGTCTCCAAGTGGAACATAATCCAGCAGTGCATACCTCCCAACCGTCCCGGATCCGGCGGGACAGTCCCAGATCACAATGGCTGTCCCATTATGGGGGAGGTTTGTCCCGCTTACTGGCAGCTATCTCTGCTTCCATAGGAAGCAGAGACAGTTGCCTGTGTATTATGATGAAGCAGAGAGCCAGCGAGAGAGTCAATGTTTTGCAGATGACACTAAACTGTGTAAAGTAATTAACACAGAAGAGAACAATATACTGCTAAAGATGTATCTGGATAGACTGGAGGCTTGGGCAGAGAAGTGGCAGATGAGGTTTAACACTGACAAATGTAAGGTTATGCACATAGGAAGGAATAATGCAAGTCACCAGTACATACTAAATGGTAAACACTGGGTAACCTGACATGGAAAAGGACCTAGGAATTTTAATGAACAGCAAACTAAGCTGCAGAAACCAGTGTCAGACAGCTGCTGCCAAGGCCAATAAGATAATGGGTTGCATCAAAAGGGGCATAGATGCCCGTGATGAGAACATAGTCCTGCCACTTTACAAATCACTAGTCAGACCACACATGGAGTACTGTGTACAGTTCTGGGCTCCTGTGAACAAGGCAGACATAGCAGAGCTGGAGAGGGTTCAGAGGAGGGCAACTAAAGTAATAACTGGAATGGGTGGACTACAGTACCCAGAAAGATTATCAAAATTAGGGTTATTCACTTTAGAAAAAAGATGACTGAGGGGAGATCTAATAACTATGTATAAATATATCAGAGGTCAGTACAGAGATCTCTCCCATCATCTATTTATCCCCAGGACTGTGACTGTGACGAGGGGACATCCTCTGCGTCTGGAGGAAAGAAGGTTTGTACACAAACATAGAAGAGGATTCTTTATGGTAAGAGCAGTGAGACTATGGAACTCTCTGCCTGAGGAGGTGGTGATGGTGAATTGACTAAAAGAGGCCTGGATGTATTTCTGGAGGGTAATAATATTACAGGTTATAGTTACTAGAGATGGGTTGTTGATCCAGGGAGTTATGATTGCCTGATTCGGGAAGGAATTTGCTTATTTACCTAACAGGGTTTTTTTTTTTTGGCTTTCTCTGGATCAACTTACCATCTATAACTACATTACTATGAATCAGACAGAAAAAGCCTCTGATTTCATACAGTGGAACAACATGGCTCATCAACTTCTAGGAATGTGCTATATGCCTTAATAAAACTTAGGACTTATGTGTAATGTTGTGTTTGAGCCTTTATCAGTAGCAATAAGTCAGATCAACTGGATTTTTTTTCTTGAAGACGTTTTGCCAGGCTTCCAACCAGCTTTCTGTTGAGAAAGCCAGTCGGATAACTAGCGAAACATCTTCAAGAAAAAAAAAAAATAGAAGTCTAGTTGCTCCGACTTATTGCTTCTGATATATTCTGACCTGGATGAATGAGAACCTTCACGGATATATTGCTTGATTTGTGGTGTACCTACCTGTAGACAGGAGCAGCATAATTCGGCTGTGATGTGGCAGTGCCTTCAATGGGAACAACGACAACAAAACAAACATTTCCACTGCATATTTATCATGCAGTCCACACAGTCCAGAACTGATGCGCTTACACTACAGCTATAGAAAGTTTTCTTTTAGCTTATAATGCATGACGTTTATGGGAACTGTGAGGATTTGCACTAAGTCAGGGGATTTACTTGGGATTCTGAACAGAAGACTTTACAAGTGATTTGAAAGCCTTGGGAGTTTATACACAGAATGTATTGTTCTTTATTATGCATAAGCACATCTGTAATACACTGGAGTGCCTACATCCGTCTGCTGATAAAACATATGGCATCTGAAGAGGTGCAAAGTAAAAACGCACCTGTAGCAGTTTGTTAAAAAATAAATCACTGGTGCTTTTCCCTATTTGACGGAGCTTCATTATTTTTTTTAAACATTGCCACACTGTTATTGCAATTAAAAAAAATTAGAACCCAGACAGAAACCTTAAGGACCTAATTATGCCACTGGTATCCATCAGAATTTAATGAGATCCTTTTAAAAACAGATTTATCACAGCTGCCATAACTCCATTATGAAGGGAGGCCATGGCGCAAGTGTAGACAGCATCTAAACATAATGTAGACTATACTAGATTACAAAACACCACTATTTCACCTCCTGGGGTAGTGACAGCCAAAAATGGCTATGGCATGATTGATCGCCATGGTCAATGGACGTAACTTTTTTATGAATGTGACCTTAAGGACTGATAGCGAGCAAATCGACACATACAGTACAGACCAAAAGTTTGGACACACCTTCTCATTCAAAGAGTTTTGTGTATTTTCATGACTATGAAAATTGTAGATTCACACTGAAGGCATCAAAACTATGAATTAACACATGTGGAATTATATACTTAACAAAAAAGTGTGAAAGAACTGAAAATATGTCTTATATTCTAGGTTCTTCAAAGTAGCCACCTTTTGCTTTGATTACTGCTTTGCACATTCTTGGCATTCTCTTGATGAGCTTCAAGAGGTAGTCACCTGAAACGGTTTTCACTTCATAGGTGTGCCCTGTCAGGTTTAATAAGTGGGATTTCTTTCCTTATAAATGGGGTTGGGACCATGAGTTGTGTTGAGCAGAAGTCAGGTGGATACACAGCTGATAGTCCTACTGAATAGACTGTTAGAATTTGTATTATGGCAAGAAAAGAGCAGCTAAGTAAAGAAAAACGAGTGGCCATCATTCTTTAAGAAATGAAGTTCAGTCAGTGCAAAAAATTGGGAAAACTTTGAAAGTGTCCCCAAGTGCAGTCGCAAAAACCATTAAGCGCTACAAAGAAACTGGCTCACATGAGGACCGCCCCAGGAAAAGAAGACCAAGAGTCACCTCTGCTGTGGAGGATAAGTTCATCCGAGTCACCAGCCTAAGAAATCGCAGGTTAACAGCAGCTCAGATTAGAGACCAGGTCAATGCCACACAGAGTTCTAGCAGCAGACACATCTCTACAACAACTGTTAAGAGGAGACTGTGTGCAGCAGGCCTTCATGGTAAAATAGCTGCTAGGAAACCACTGCTAAGGACAGGCAACAAGCAGAAGAGACTTGTTTGGGCTAAAGAACACAAGGAATGGACATTAGACCAGTGGAAATCTGTGCTTTGGTCTGATGAGTCCAAATTTGAGATCTTTGGTTCCAACCACCGTGTCTTTGTGCGACGCAGAAAATGGTGAATGGATGGACTCTACATGCCTGGTTCCCACCGTGAAGCATGGAGGAGGAGGTGTGATGGTGTGGGGGTGCTTTGCTGGTAACACTGTTGGGGATTTATTCAAAATTGAAGGCATACTGAACCAGCATGGCTACCACAGCATCTTGCAGCGGCATGCTATTCCATCCGGTTTGCGTTTAGTTGGACCCTCATTTATTTATCAACAGGACAATGACCATAACACACCTCCAGGCTGTGTAAGGACTATTTGACCAAGAAGGAGAGTGATGGGGTGCTACGCCAGATGACCTGGCCTCCACAGTCACCAGACCTGAACCCAATCGAGATGGTTTGGGGTGAGCTGGACCGCAGAGTGAAGGCAAAAGGGCCAACAAGCTAAGCATCTCTGGGAACTCCTTCAAGACTGTTGGAATACCATTTCGGGCGACTACCTCTTGAAGCTCATCAAGAGAATGCCAAGAGTGTGCAAAGCAGTAATCAAAGCAAAAGGTGGCTACTTTGAAGAACCTAGAATATAAGACATATTTTCAGTTGTTTCACACTTTTTTGTTAAGTATATAATTCCACATGTGTTAATTCATAGTTTTGATGCCTTCAGTGTAAATCTACAATTTTCATAGTCATGAAAATACAGAAAACTCTTTGAATGAGAAGGTGTGCCCAAACTTTTGGTCTGTATTGTATAATAAAGGGTTTTTCCAAAATTCTAATGTTTACAACTTCTGTATTGAAGTGATATTATGCCCAACTTACTCTGGAAAGCAACCTAATGTATGGATGCCTATGCACATTCGATGAACATACAAAATGACCAGTTTCAATACAATAATCTGAGAGCCATATTTATTTTAAGACACAAATTATTCTAAAAGGTAACATTATGAGGCCAATATCAGGACATTATCAGAGCACCTATCAGGTGTAGTTCTAAATGTACGAAATAGACAAATCTCATGGACCATGAGTTAAAGCGGTTGTCCGGTCTTTTACTATTGATGACCTATCCTCGGGATAGGTCAACAATATCAGATCTGCTGGGGATCAACACCCGACACCCACGACGATCAGCTGTAGGAGGAGATGGCATGTGCACTGCACACCTGCCGCCTCCCTTCTCTCTTCCTGTCCACTGCTGCTTTGCCATGGACAGCAGAGGCAAGCAGGAAGAGAGAAGGGAGGTGGCAGGTGTGCAGTGCACATGCCATCTCCTCCTACAGCTGATCGGTGGGATCCTGGGTGCTGGACCCCAGCAGATCTGATATTGATGACCTATCCTGAGGATATGTCAATAGTCAAAGCCCGGAAACCCCTTTAAGAGAACATGCAATGACATTTTGTGCATTACATCTTTTCTACTGAGTGTGCACCATACTGTGTTTATTCGTCTTAGTTAAAGGGAATCTATCACAAGCAACCTCCCTATAAAACTATTTGAATAGCTGCGGTTCACCTGATTTTTCTTTTGTTGATCCTATGCTCCATTCCCAAGTTATGATACTTTTTCTTAGTATATAGATTTGGTGGCCTTTGGTGCAATGAGGGTGTCCACTCCTTTCTGTGCTCCCTCCCTGCTTTGCCACTGCTTGGCCCTATCAACCAAAGCAATGAGGGAGGAGCTGAGCAGGCAAAGGGTGAAAGAAGAGCAATGGTGATGCTCTCATTGCTGCAAATACCTAATTTGCATATTAAGAAAAAGTATCATAAATCTGAAAAGGAGCCTTGGATCAACATAAGAAAAATGGCGCTTTATTCAGTTGAGCTACAGCTATGTGTCTAGGCAAAAAATGTAATATGGAGGTGGCAGGTGAGAGATTCCCTTTAACCTTTATTAACAGAGAATGGTAGAAAATAATAATTGATTACTACACTACAGTGTACCTTTGACAGTATATAGCTTGAATTAGATAAAAAAAAAACTGTGGCTAGATATATAGTGCATTCGGAAAGTTGTCAGACCCTTTCACTTATGTGCTAAAAAAAAAAATCTACTTTTCCCCCATCAATCTGCACTCAATACCCCATAATGAGAACGTGAACACAGAATGTTAGAAATCTGATAATTTATTGAAAAAGAAAAACTTAAATATTACATTGACATACGTATTCAGAACCTTTTCTCAACACTTACCGTAGTTGAAGCACCTTTGATAGTGATTACAGGCTCCAGTCTTCTTGGGTATGATTCTACAACATTTACACACCTGGATTTGCAGATTTTCTGCCATTCAGATCCTCTCAAGTTCTGTCAGTTTGGATGGGGACTGTTGGTGGACAGCCATTGTCATGTCTTTCGACAAAGTCAGGGATCTGGCTCGGCCACTCAAGGACATTCATAGAGTTGTTCCTAAGTCATTCCTGTGTTGTCTTGGCTGGGTGCTCAGGGTTATTGCCTTGTTGGAAGGTAAACCTTCAGCTCAGTCTGAGGTTGACAGCACACTGGATCAGGTTTTCATTAAGAATATCTCTGTACTTTGCTCTGTTCAGATTTTCATCAACCCTGACCAATCTTCCTGTCCCAGCCCCTAAGCACCCTTCCCCCAAGCATGATGCTGCCACCACCATGCTTTACTGTATTGCTTTTTTGCAAATGTACGTGTATCTTTTACTTAGCAGAGGCTTCTTTCTGGCCACTCTTCCATAAAGCCCTGATTGGAGGAACACTGCAGTGTTGGTTGACCTTCTGGAAGTTTCTCCCATCTGCACACAGGATCTTTGGAGCTCAGCCAAAGTGACCATTAGGTTCTTGGACACCTCTCTTACTCGCTTTTCCCCCAATTACTTAGTTTGGAGGGATGACCAGCTCTAAGAAGGGTCCTGGTTATTACAAACTTCTTCAATGTAATATTTTTGGAGGCCATTGTGCTTTTGGGTACTTTCAGTGAAGCAGAAATTTTTGTACCTGTCTCTAGATCTGTGCCTACACAAGATTATGTCTCTGATTTCTACAGTGAGCTCTTTCCTCTTCATAGTTTGTTTTTTTGCTCTGATATGCATTGTCAGCTGTGAGACCTTACATAGACAGGGCTGTGTCTTTCCAAATCATGTCCAATCAACTGAATTTACCACAGGCGGACTCTAATCAAGGTGTAGAAACATCTCAAAGACGAGATGAAAAATGAGAGGCCCCAGAACTGTATTTTAAGTGTCATAGCAAAGTGTCAGAATGTATGCCCGTGCTAAATTTGAGTCTTTCCTTTTTAATAAATTTGCAAACATTTTTAAATGTTTTCACTTTCTCATTATGGGGTATTGAGTGCAGAATGATGGGGAAAACATGTTTTTTTTTATTTTCGGACAAGGTCTGAATAGTTTACGAATGCACTGTATATAGCTTAGCTGCATATAATGATACTGTTCACTTAGTGATCTGTTTCTTCATTCTGGAGAAAATGTACTTTTAATCTATATATAACTGCACCAAACTACTCTGTGCATCCTTGCTTCTCCTGCTTCTTCTGCCAGCTTCTCCTTCTTGACTGACAAGACCATTCAAGATGACTATCTATGAACCTGGCTTTGTCCTTCAAACAACCATCCTATCGCCTAAATAAATTAGAAAACCCAATAATGTTGAAGATTTATCATTCCCTTTCTGCATCTCATCTTTTTCGCCATCCTTGGCACTTTTCTAAAAGGGGGTGGGGCAAGTGTGGGGAAGGGATGTGTCCAGCCGCAGCAACAAATTTATCTTCAGTAGCACCGGTTTTCTGGCGTAAATGAAGCCAGAATCCTATGGCAGCTCTGAGCTGTTGTAGATTTCTGGTTAGGGGCACAGACTGCGCATAATTTATGACAAGGCGTGCACCTCCTTATAAATTAGGCTCATCCTCCAGCAGCTCAGGGGATATCAAGACCAGTGCAGAAAGCACCAGTCTTGATAAATCTCCCCCAATGTGTTCTGCAAAACAACTTAGGAAGAGACTAAAATAATAATGCATTCCAAAAGGTGAATTTTTGATCTGGACAAGAAGGGCCACATCACCCATGAAAGAGTTAAAGATGCTATCCACTGAGAATGTAACAATTGTCATGTAATAGTAAATCAGATATCGGAGCAACAAAGTTTGGTAATTACATATGTTTTTTTTTTTGCTCTCATAGTAATTGGATACGTTCTGTTTAGATGCACGGCCATGTTTGCAGTTGTGAAAAACTTATTGAATGTCACTTTTAAATTAGTTTTTTAGAAACTGATTGTAAAGCTGTCATTTTGTTATTGCTTGAACATCCTGAAAATAGCACTTGGTCATCAGCTTCTGTTGAAGCCGGGACCATTGTACGACAGGCAACACTTATGTTCGACAAACTTCACTGACAGGTCCATTAGATTGGACTTTTGACAGGAAGAATAATGTGACATACATTGCTAACCTCATCAAATCTGAGGAAATTTGTGACTGTCCCACTCAAATGTGAACCCATTGTTCTGGTCATGATTACAAATGAATATTACAATATCAGTATCTTTGTGAATGGAACACCATTATCAAACCACTGGTTACCATTAGAATTTCTGGCTTAAGGGCCCCTTTACACTGCTCCATGTAAGGAGGGAAAAGCCTGCTCATCAGTGGAGGAAATCTCTGCATTTACATGCAGCATCTTCCCCACAGTATGGGTAGGAGCAGGGCTGGGACAAAGTATTTCCGTGCCATAGGCGGATTAGGGAAATTGCGCAATCCTTTACCCTCCAAATCAATTTAAAGTAACCCTACTTTCTAATAAAGAGCTTAAAACACATTCGAAAAGAAGCAGTAGAGGGCAGATCCCCTGACTTACATGTGACGTCTCCGCAGATTTGAGTTGTTCGCTTCTGTTTTCTTCTCCCTTTAGTCCACACTATCATGGGCAGACGTCTTTGGTCAGGGGTGTGCAGTCCCCTTTGCCAAATAAGAAGACACCAGTATTACTACGTATATGGCACATGGGGGACCGTTGATTTTGCAACTCAGACTACAAATTTATACAGACCCCTGATCAGCCCCAAATGTATACAAGCCATTGTCATCCTGCTAATACTCGCAATACTGTGCTCGCTGTGCTTCCCATGCCACAAACATTATACTGTCAGAAATAACAGTGCCACACAGATAGTTCCCCGTATTAATAGTGCTCCCCTTTCTTGGTGCCCCCAGTAGTGATAGGTATTTATAAGGCTCCCTCCCTTTCTTGGTGCCCCCAATAGTGCCAGGTACTATATATAAAACTCCCCCTCCCCTTCTTTGGTGCTGAAGTTTTGTTAAAAAAACAAAACAAAAAGAAAAACATCTCACTACGTGTCCCTGCACTGGCCGGCCTGTTGACATCACGGTTCCTGTGCTGGTCTCATGCAATGACGTGATAAAGCGAGACCCGGTGAAGGAGGTCGCGGTGATCTCTTGCGCTGTTCTACTGCCTTATAGACACAGCCCTGAGGCCTATGAGGTTGAGTGGCCACAAGTGCGACCGTGATTGCGGGTCGTGAGGTGGCACCCTAGTCTGGCGCTTACCCTCACTCTGGCCCTGGAGAGGAATGATTCCTAATGCCATTGCTCGTCCACAAACTAAATCATTGTTTGCCCGCAGCAGAGTGCACCAACAATCAAAGTCGTTTGGTAAACGCTTGTTCATTAGGTAATCGGAGGCACCTTTACAGCGGCAAATTATTGTTAATGAGCATTCCTATGAACCCTTGTTATCATCGAGTAGTCCCAAGGGGACTTTACTCATATTTGACCATTTTCACTTTTTGGTGGCAATGCTCTTTAAAGAGGTGCCCAAAATGTGTGCCCTAAGAAAGGGTACGGTCAAGCCTACCAGCTCCACATTTCCCATCTATCGTCTATCTATCTAATTCATATCTATCTATCTATCTATCTATCTATCTATCTATCTATCTATCAAACAAACAAAAAGAAAATTGTGGACCGCACTGTCTGTAAGGAGTAGGGAAGATGGGTGCCAGTGGCTATGGACACGGTCCAGAATCCAAGCACAATACCAAGAAAAAATTCTGCGGCACTCCAGAAGTAATGAATTAAAGGTGTTTATTCACCTGATTGCGACGCTTCAGTCCACTCAATGACACTGCTTGAGAAAAGTCCCATTGAGTGGACTGAAATGTCGCAATCAGGTGAATAAACACCTTTAATTCACTACTTCTGGAGTGCCGCAGAATGTTTTCTTTCTATCTATCTATCTATCTATCTATTTCATATCTATCTACCTATCATATATCTATCTCATATCTATCTATGAAATATCTACATGAAATATCTATCTATCTATCTATCTATCTATCTATCTATCTATCATATATCTATCTCATATCTATCTATGAAATATCTATATGAAATATCTATCTATCTATCTATCTATCTATCTATCTATCTATCTATCTCATATCTACCTCTTCTTAGCGATCTACGTTGATTCCCATGTGGATGTGTACTCTTTGCAAACATGACACACGTCCCCAATCCTGTTCTCAATCAACAGAACCAGACATCTACTTTAACAAATGTGTGAGAATGGGGATATTTTGCTCCATTGACGTTATTGATGTGGTTTAATCCACAATAACAGATTTACTATAAAAGATGAAGGAAATAAAAATAAACAATGATCTGGCATGGTCCTAGTTTTCCTGCAGGGGGCGTTGCTGTTTCAATGGTTTAGTGTAATGTGCGGGTTGGGTAGTTTCGCATCTTGACCACCAGATGGCGCCAGAGTACAGGAGAATAGTGCTGCTGTTCGGAGCTGAGTGCCGCAGGAAGGTGTACTGCAATAGGCGCCTTATCCCTTCTAGTAGCTTTGAGAAGCCGCCGTTCTAGGAGCATTGTCTGCATCAGCACCACAGACAGGGCTCACTGCTTCTGCCTCCACCAGCCTGGCCATAGACCTAGAAGAAAAGCATCTTACTGTGAGTATTCCGACCTATTCTCTGCTGGCATGCTGCACGCCTAGCTTTGGACCAGAGACACTCCCTGGCTGCCCAGGGATAGAATGCCTGCACATAGGCACATACATGTATGGCCAGCCATCTGCTGACTGTTGCCACAGCATGGAGGCTCTCCACTAAAAGGTGGGATACATCTGCCAATGCCTTGGTAGCCTTTATTAGCATTGTCATCTACAATGCATGTCTCCATTGATCATAGTAATAAGTTATTTTATATTCATCTAGAATATTCTGCTCAATCACTAGGTCTGCAAGCAGAGGAATAAAGGATGGTGAAGCTGGGGAGTAATCTGAGTGACAAAACCAGTAAGGAGCCTTCTGGTGAAGATGGATTTCAGACTGTGCCTCTGATCACACCCTTGGATGTAAATCATCTGCAGTTCTCTGCCCCTGAGAAGGTAATATTGTGAATGACTGTCCTAGACTTTCCTTTATATCTAGAATAGCTGTAAATCCCATCAATCTGCCAACTGCATATCTGTCTCATCTGTGCATGTGCCATTAAATGAATGGTTCATACATGTCACTGCTGCTCAGTCATGACTGCTTAACAGATGAGCATGTGTAGTACACAAGGGACCCAGAGTCTACCTGCATGTTCGCTGCAGCCTTTACGCTTTTATCAGGGCTATGTGGGGTCTGTTGGGAGGGGTACATATACATATATATGTTATATAATATATATATATATATATATATATATATGTATACACACACACATATATATATATATATATATATATATATACATGTATACATATATATAAAATATATAATATAGAGTGAGCTCATAATTAGCTCATATGTACAGGATTTATGACATTGATACAAATACAACAGAACAGGTTTCAGCATTTGTTTATGAAGTGTACCATGCCTTAGTAGTCACATTCTTAATATTCATCTTCTGCTAATTTAAATTATGCAGAAAATTTTTAGAAAGCTCGGCAAAAAGTCATAGAAAAGCAGTATTTTGAGGTAATTGACAGCACTGTTACATATTGACATGGTTGTTATATATTTTCTACAGAAAAGAAATGTTTTGTTCACAAAGAATGAAACAAAGAAATAAATCAATGTACCTTATGTACTGTATGCACAAACTATCTTATATGTAAACTGATAAAAAACAGTGCCATGAATTAAATAATTACAGTCACTTGGATTTCTATTAATATCATAAACGTTAAAAAGATTAAATGCAGTGCTGTCTCCAGGCAGCTTGGTAAACTTAGAATTTATACATTTAAATCTCTGCTCTTTCTAAGTTCAGTTGTCCAAGTGGGCGGTCTTATCAGTGATTGACAGCCTTTCCTGAATAAATATGTATCCAGAGAAATCTGTCAGTCACCAATGGGACCGCCCGCTTGGATAAATGAGCTCAGAAAGGGCAGAGATTTAAAATTGTCTAAACTAAAGATGAGCAAGTCAGTTGTAATGAATTGATTTGTCTCATTAGTCAGACTTCTTAATCTGTAACAGGCTTTCCCAACAAGTGAAGAAGCACCTACCTGTCATATGATTAACAGGGCCGGACATTCCACCCGGCGCCTGCGTCGCTGCCGGAGCTCACATTTAGCTTCGGGAGCGTGCCACCGATTAGTGATTCTGCCCAGTGTCTGTTAATCTTGCTCATTTGGGCTTCTAAAGTAGCCCTTAACCTTTTCAGTCTCATTATCTTGAGGCACAGTCGGGATTTAGAATGGCCACTGACATACATAGAGGGCAGGTGCGGTTTTTGTTCCTGCTGTACATTTTATTCTGTGAAGCCCTGCCACAATTTTGGGCGTATAAAAAAGGCTCATACCCTATACATGTGTGTGTCCTGACCATAGAGGAATGTGATAAATTCCAGCCAGTGGGAAACACTTAAAGACGTTATCTCACATCAGCAAATGCCATTTAGTGTGTAGAGAAAGTTAATACAAGGCACTTACTAATATATTGTGATTGTCCATATTACGTCCTTTGCTGGCTAGACTCATTTTTCTATTGCATTATACTGTGCTTGTTTCTATGGTTACAACCTGCTGGATTGCATGGTGGTCAAAACTAGTAGTAAGTGAAGTATTAAAAAATTTAATTCGGCTGCTTTGCTGAATTTTACAAAAAATCTGCATCTTGACGAATTACTTTGTCACAAAGCGCAATGGACTCTGATCCGAATTTCAGGATAAGTTTGATTCACCGCAAAGCTGAATTTCCTTGTGCTTTATGGTAGCGAATCGATTTAAACTGAAATAGTGTAAAAACAGACAAAAAAATACCTGATCCATTTGCCCATGACGGGCCGGCTGCCGCCATCTTACTTGAAGGTCTAGCATGAAATCTTGCGCGGCAGATGAATTTATCCTGAAATTCGGATCGCAGTCCACTTCATGAACTTCGATTCATTCATGAATAGTCATAACCATAGAAACAAGCCATGTATAATGTGATGGAAAAATGAATCCAGCCTGCAAAGGAAGCAATATGGACAATTACAATACATTAGTAAGTGTCTTGTATTAACTTTCTGTACATGATAAATGCCATTTGCTGAAGTGACACCATCCATACGCCTGCTCAGAAGCTGCCCTCTCAAGGAGTTGCTTTGATGGCCAATTAGCAGATGTTCTTATAAACCTCATCCTCCACCCTCTGCTACATCTTAGCTCTGGTGCAGGAGATATTACATGATTGAGCAGACTGTTTAGTACACAGGAGTGCCTGTCTTTATCCTTGTCTGGTGCCAGTTAGGTGTCATAATAAGACTGAATAGAAAATAAGTTTTATTATCAGTACTGAAGGGCACTGTAACTATGGTACTCTGATTATTATGGTTAACCAATAACACAAATGTAAAATAGTTTAGGTTCTAAAATATTACAAATGATATGAATTGATTGTATTTGTAATTGTTAGCCTCCATAAGACCCTGTTTGATTATGCCTGTTTTCCCATTTCACATATTTATTGCAAACTTTGGGCATTAAAGAGGACCTTTCACCACTCCTGACATGCCTGTTTTAATAGCTTCATGCATTCCCCATGTAATAACAATTCTGGAGCATCTATTCTTATGCCTGTATGTTGTGCCATTCCTTTATTATTTGCACTAGAAGTTATGAATGAATTGCTATTTGTCTTCAGTAAGGGAACAGAGGGGAGGTAACAAGTTGGGGGTGTGTACCTGCACAGTCTGAACATGGCAGCACTGATTGGCTAAAGTCAGTCTGTGCAGGTACACACCCCCAACTGGTCACCTCCCCTCTGTTCCTTTACTGAAGGCAAATAGCAATTCATTCATAACTTCTACTGCAAATAATAAAGGAATGGCACAACATACAGACATGAGAATAGATGTTCCAGAATTGTTAGTACGTGGGGAATGCATGGAGCTATTAAATCAGACATGTCAGGAGTGGTGAAAGGTCCTCTTTAAGTGACTATGTAACAAAATGGATGTCCATAAAGGGATCCTGTGAAAACCCTGATAAACATTTTAAAGCAAACTGTAATTGATTTCAGTGGCCCAGAAATATCTGAGTCCTCTTTTCCACCGCATGGAACCAGCTTGACTGTACTCGATTCCACCCTGTTTTTCCACCATGCCAAAGTTGTAGATAGTTCCTGCAGGTTCCAAGCAAGCCAAGCCAGTACCATGAAAGTCACCTGACCATACTACTGGCTAGTTTTTGGTCCAAGAGAATATTCACTGTACTGCGGCCAGCCAGATTTCGGGGGTACCATATCCATAGTGGAAACAAACTACCTGGTATCAAGTAGAGGGATGTAGAGTACAGTAGGGTAGAGCCAGTACCATGCAGTGGCTATTATGTGTTCCCATATATGATAAAAGATCATTTTTCATGGATTATTTATTTTGTATTTGCCACATACATGTATGTCACATGAAGGGGCCTGTTCCCTCATTCCTCTGTATGTATATGTGATAGGGATCACAAGGGGCACAGATGCTATGCCTGCACAATCATATATTGGAGGATGACTATTATTTTAAAAAAATCCAAATTTTTTTTTAAATTATTGTATGGGTTGCTACAATTCACGGTGCCTTCCCATTGAAGAGCCATGGACTTGCACTGCCTCCATTCCATTTGATCTCCTCCTCTAAATGCTGCTATATATAAACCCCATTCTGCCAATCGAATGGATTCCTAAGAGTGTGACCCAGACCTATTTCAAATCATATCTTATGAAAATGCCATAAGTATCGAAAATAAGAAAACCCCTTTAACCCTTAGGATACCAGCGCCGTAATGCTATCAGCCGATCAGCTACAGGGGTCCGGCAGCGGCCGATAGCCGGACCCCTGCTGTATGCACTGGCATCGGTGAAAACACAGATGCCGGTGCATTAACACTCGCACTGCCGCGGTCAGCTCTGACCGCGGCATGTGCGGGCATCTTAAAGGGTTGCGATCCCCATCGGGTCCCCGCGCTGCTGTGACGGGGACCCAATGGCAGGGAAGGCAGCCCGAAGCCTTGCTTAGGCATCGGCTGCCTTCTACGGAAGCCTGTGAGATCCAGCCCCCTGGATCTCACAGGCAGGAAGCTATAAGTGTATTACACTGGTAATACACTTACAGCCAATGCATTAGAATACAGAAGTATTGTAATGCATTGTGCAGGGGAAGTCCCAGACTGGGACAAAAAATAAAGTGAAAAAAGAAGTTAAAAAAATAAAGTTTAAAAAAAAATTGAAAGTTTCAAGTAAAAAAAAGCGTCCTTTACCAAAATAAAGTTTAAAAACATTGTGACTGGCTCTAAGAAAATATGACATGACCCACCCCGCTCGGTGAACGGCATAAAAAATAAAAACAGTGTAAAAAAAGCCATTTTCTGGTCACCTTGCCTCACAAAAAGTGTAATACCAAGCGATCAAAAAGACGTATTTATCCCAAAATGGTACCAATCAAACCGTCATCTCGTCCCGCAAAAACTTAGATCCTACCTAAGACAATCGCCCAAAAAATAAAAAAATATGGCTCTTAGAAAATGGCAACACACAAAAAAGATTTTATTCTGTTCAAAAATGCATCTAATGTGTAAAACTTAACAAAAATAAAAATGTTAGACTAAATGTTAGACATTTAGACATTTTTTTCTCTCTTGCCTCACAAAAAGTGTAATAGCAGGTGATCAAAAAGGCGTATTTACCCCAAAATGGTACCAATCAAACCGTCATCTTGTTCCGCAAAAAATTAGACCCTACCTAAGACAATCGCCCAAAAAATTAAAAAAATATGGCTCTCAGAAAATGGCAACAAAAAAAAAGATTTTATTCTGTTCAAAAATTCATTTACTGTGTAAAACTTAACAAAAATAAAAATAATAGACATATTGGGTAATTCCGTGTCCGTAACAACCTGCTCTTTAAAAATATCACATGATTTGCCGCTTCGGGTGAATGCTGTAAAAAATTTTTTTTTAAAAACTATGTCAAAACAGCTATTTTTTTTCACCTTGACTTACAAAAAGTGTAATACCAAGCGATCAAAAAGTCTTATGTACCCCAAAATGGTACCAATGAAAACGTCACCTCATCCCACAAAAAATGAGCCTCAACATAAGACAATCGCTCAAAAAATAAAAATCAATGGCTCCCACAAACCAATCCAAAATCTGTGTTTCAAAATCCATGTGGCGCTCCTTCTGTTCTGAGTCCTGCCATGTACCCCCACAGCAGTTTACCACCACATATGGGGTGTTGCCGTATTCAGAAGAAAATGGGGAACAAATTATGGGGTGCTTTTCTCCTGTTACCCCTTGTAAAAATGAAAAATATGGGGCTAAAGCAACATTTTATTGGAAAAAATGAAACTTTTCATTTTCACAGCCAAGTGTTTCCAAATTCTGTAAAATGCTTAGGGGGTCAAAGTGGTCAGTACACCCCTTAATATATTCTTTGAAGGGTGTGGTTTCCAAAATGGGGTCACTTTTTGAGGGTTTCCACTGTAGGGGTACGTCAGGGTCACTCAATTACAAAATGGTGCCTAAAAACCATTCTAGCAAAATCTGCCTCCAAAATCCGTATGGCGCTCCTTTCCTTCTGACCACTGCCACAAACCCATAGAGAGATTTACCACCACATATGGGGTATTTCTGTAAACTGCAGAATCAGAGTAATGTATATTGAGGTTTAGTTTGCTGTTAACCCTTGCTGTGTTGCAAGAAAAAAATTATTAATGTGAATAATCTACCAAAAAATTGAAATTTTGAAATTTCACCTCCATTTTGCTTTAATTCTTGTGGAACACTTCAAGGGTTAACAAAGTTTGTAACATCAGTTTTTTATCAGCTGAGGGGTGTAGTTTCTAAAATGGGTCATTTATTAGTGGTTTCCATTAGGTAAGCCTCACAAAATCACTTTATAACTGAATTGGTGCTCAAAAAATGGTTTGGGAAATTTTGTTGAAAATTTGAAAAATTGCTTCTAAACTTCTAAGCCCTCTAACTTCCTAAAAAAATAAAATAACATTTACAAAATGATGCCAACATAAAGTAGACATATGGGGAATGTTAAGTAATAAATATTTTATGAGGTATCACTTTCTGTTTTAAAAGCAGAGACATTGAAATTTTGAAAATTGAAAATTTGGGATTTTTTCATAAATAAAGGTGAAATATATTGACTCAAATTTATGACTGTCATAAAGTACAATGTGTCACGAGAAAACAATCTCAGAATGGCCTGAATAAGTAAAAGCGTTCTATAGTTATTACCACATAAATTGACACATGTCAGATTTGCAAAAATCGGCCTGGGATGTAAGGTGAAAAGTGGCTCGGTACTGAAAGGGTTAATAGATGGGACCATCTCTATCAGTCAGAGAAGCTTATTGCCAGAGGAATTCGTCTATAAAAACAAGTTGTCCTGACCAGACTACCCAATTAATACATATTATACGAGATCTCTTGTGCTGTATACCATCTTCTTTGTAGTTCTAATCAGCTGGTGTGTTTTAGGTGGTTGTGAAGACAAGGACAGAGTATCAGTCAGAACAAAAGAACAAGAAAATCAGAGTCCCAAAAATTGCAGAATTCACTGTCAGCTTCACGGATGGGGTGACTGAGAGGTTAAAGGTATTGTATCTGCATTTCCTCCTGTGGTTACTTTAGTTCCAGTTGCTTGCCATTAAGAGTGAGTTCACATAACGTTTTATGCCTCTGTTTGACGTATATGTTAGAAAAAAAAAAATGAGACAAAAACACAGTACACCATATTCTTATATCCTGCGCAGTCCAGTAAAAATGGTACAATGGTACTATATGGTGAAGGCATCTGTTTAACTTATATGTTTTTTGTATACGTTAAAAGGATGGGAGAACATGATGTGAACCCACCCAACAGATGTTTTGTCTGATGTCTGAAGATTGTATTTTTTTGTATTTTGTTTCTAAGTTACTTGTTTTGAATTTATGTTTTTCACTACTTGCAATTCATTGTATTAAATAGGAGAAAAAAAAACTTACAAACTAGTTGAACTTGATAGGTATAGCATATGTCTTTTTTCAACCGTACTAGTATTTAAAGGGGTATTCTGGTTATTTCAAGTCAAACTATTACATCATGAGAATGGAGCTCCCAGAAATGAACATAAGTGGCATTTAATATATACCCCCTTTCCTGCGGACTTGAGATAACCAGAATACCCTTAATGGCTGTGCTTTTGGTGGGTGTTCCTTTGTAACTTAAGCCTTTTGTGTGCCATGGGACA
The DNA here is from genome assembly GCA_900303285.1 of Rhinella marina. NCBI lineage: Eukaryota > Metazoa > Chordata > Amphibia > Anura > Bufonidae > Rhinella > Rhinella marina. The sequence goes on from ONZH01016989.1 coordinate 206,941, forward strand.
TGAAATAGCAGCCATATTAGATTTAGTTACTTTCTTCCCCCTCCCAGTCTTAGTGCTCATTGGTCTCCAGTCGCTGTGAAAGAACACCTCCTACCCTTTGTTACTGTGCAGAATCATGCTTCATTTAATTTAATTTGCATTTACAATATAAAACATAGTCTGGTCTCATAACCTTTAAACTGTTCATAAAGGACAGGTCTGGCATTTGTATCCTGTTTTATCGCTTGTTATGTCCTTTTTGTTAGGCCTCTTTCACACGACAGTATTTTTTGCGGGATCCGCAAAAAATACTGACAGCACACTGTGTGCTGTCCGCATCCGTATGTCCGTTCCGTAGCCCTAAAAAAAAAATAGAACATGTCCTATTCTTGTCCATTTGCGGACAAGGATAGGCATTGTTACAATGGATCCGCAAAAAAAACGGATGCCATGCGGACGACATCCGTTTTTTTTGCGGATCCGTAATTTGCGGACTGCAAAACCCAACGTTCGTGTGAAACTAGCCTTAAGGAGTTGATAAACACAGAATACAAAAAGGAATGGCAAAAAATATAGTTAAGGCCTTGTTCACACATCAGTTATTTGATCAGTTATTTCCATCAGTTATTGTGAGCCAAAACCAGGTGCGGCTCAAAAACACAGAACAGATGCAGATCTGTCCATTATACCTTATCTCTGTGTAGCCTCCACTCCTGGTTTTGGCTCACAAAAACTTATGGAAATAACTGTTTGAATAACTGATGTGTGAACAAGGCCTAAGTTGTAATTCAGTCGCGACACCAATGTCACAAGAGAAACTAGCTACTCCTCATATTTGTGTTCAGTGGAAATCGGTATAGCTGGCATAAATATGGACATGAAAAGATAAGTAATAGTCATTTTTAATAAATAAAATGGACCCCAAAAGTCACAATGTGCAAAAAATTCATAAACTGCACAAAAAAGATTTATTAATAGTAAAAACAGAAAATGGCACACATTTTGGCACAAATCTGTACACGCTCATGTACATGTCATTTTCTGACTTTAGAACAGACAAAAAGAAATTAACTGCAGTTCACTCACAGTCTTTTTTTCATTTTCAGACTGGCGTATAACATGCCAGTCTTAATGAATCTTCCCCATAGCGTCAACTGCTTTGGTTTAACTTATTAAATTTTGGGGAGCATTCGTTTATACCAGGCCTCCAACAAAGCTACAATGCATTGGATTAATTTCATGATATATCTTTATGAAAGCTTTAAACCTATTAGCTATCCACAGCATAAGTGACAAGTGTCTGACTGGTGGAGGTCTAGCTATTGGGACTCTGTGATCATGAGAATGGGGTTCCTTTTTCTGCCTGTATAAGGCTACTTTCAGACTAGCGGCAGCCCGGATCTGGCAGGTGAAGGGTGCCGCCGGATCCGGGCTGCCGCAGGTACATGTGTGGGGCCGGAACTGCGCTCCGGCCCCACACATGTCAGTCACATACATACATACACACACTACATACACTTACACATACAAATAAACACATACATACACTTACACATACATACTTACATAGCAGGAGCAGGACGGCACTGAACTGGAGGAGGACGGCGCGGCAGAAGGGTAAGTTTACCCACAGCGTCACCTGCTGGAAGGAGGGGAAATTGCAGGGAGACGAATCCGTCCTGAAATCCATTGAAAGTCAATGGAGGACGGATCCGTTTACCATTGTGTCACACCAAATGGATCCGTCCCCATTGACTTGCATTGGGGGTCATGACGGATCCGTCTTGGTGCGGATGCCTGGACCGGAGAGCAAACCGCAGCATGGGGACAAAACTGAAACGTTTTTATCCGGTATTGAGCCCCTATGACGGAGCTCAATACCGGAATTTAAAAACGCTAATGTGAAAGTAGCCTAAGTGAAGCATCTACGCTACCGCTCCATTTGTCACTACGAGACTGTTGGAGATAGCAAACTTAAAGGAGTGTTCCCATCTGACATATGCCCTAAATTTTTCATAGGTGTGGACCCAACCTCTGGGACCCGCGCCAGTCTTCTGAATGAAGCCCCAGAATGAAAGAAGAGCAAGATGTGCTTGCTTGGCTATTTTCAGTAATCTCATAGCAGTAGAGAGGATGCGTGATGTGCTTTCTATTAACCTTAGTGCCCTGTAGTGGAGACAGGAGTCTGTCCCAGAGGTGGGGCCCTCATCTATCTGACATTGATGGCACATTCTATTGATCTTTATGAATATTTGCAAAGTTTATATATTTCTGATGGTAGGCATTCATTTTTCTTTTATTTGTGAGTAATCATGAGAAATAATATGATTTATATATAGGATTCATTTACAGACCTATGTATTTTTGCAGATGACACTAAGCTTTGTAGTAGAGTCCAGTCTATGGAAAATGTGCAGAAGTTACAAGCTGACTTGGACACACTGAGTGTTTGGGCATCCTCTTGGCAGATGAGGTTCAATGTGGATAAATGTAAAGTTATGCATCTGGTTACTAACAACTTGCATGCCTCCTATGTCCTAGGGGGAGTAACATTGGGAGAGTCACTTGTAGAGAAGGATCTGGGTGTCCTTGTAGACCATAGACTGCAGAATAGCATGCAATGTCATTCTGGCTGCTTCTAAGGCCAGCAGGATATTGTCATGTATTAAAAGAGGCATGGACTCGCGGGACAGGGATGTCATATTACCACTGTATAAAGCATTAGTACGGCCTCATCTGGAATATGCTGTTCAGTTCTGGGCTCCGGTTTATAGGAAGGATGTCCTGGAGCTGGAAAGGGTGCAGAAACGGACAACTAAATTGATAAGGGGCATAGAGCATCTTAGCTATGAAGAAAGATTGAAGGAGTTTAGTTTAGAACTTGTTTAGTCTTGAGAAGAGACGTATAAGGGGGGACATGATCAACCTGTATAAGTATGTAAATGGCCCATACAAAAAATATGGTGAAAAACTGTTCCAGGTAAAATCCCCTCAAAAGACAAGGGGGCACTGCCTCCGCCTGGAGAAGCAAAGGTTCAGACTCCAGAGATGACAAGCCTTCTTTACTATAAGAACTGTGAATCTGTGGAACGGTCTACCGCAGGAGCTGGTCACAGCAAAGACAGCTGAGGGCTTCAAAACAGGCTTAGATAAATTCTTACAGAAAAAGAAGGTCACCACATATTAAGAAATGTAGAGTCATGTCTTAAGGTTACCCGTCCCCCTCCCCTTCATCACTACTACCCCCTCCCTTGGTTGAACTTGATGGACATGTGTCTTTTTTCAACCGTATTAACTATGTAACTATGTAACTATGTATACCTGTGGTTACAGACTACAATAACCTATAAGTGGTGTAATGTGATAATGTGTTACCCCTCTTTAGTCTTCTTGCCAGCCAACAGACATTAGGAACAGAAGGAAGCAACATTTTTTTAACAATGCCTTGAAATTTGAAAGGGAACCTGCCATGTTGAAAATGCCTTCCAATCTGTGTGCTACTGTAGAGTAGGAGGAGCTGAGCTGATTCATCTATGTTTTTGTGGTAAAATGTGCAGCATAACTTGTAATTCATTCATTTAAAGGGCGTCTTTCACCTGATCTGAGCGTCATAGACTGCTCAGATCAGGCTATAGACTACCTTACACACGTTAAAACAGTACCTTTGTTAACGATGTCCCACGCTGAATTCCTCAGAAAAACACTTTTATCACATATGCAAATGACCCCCCGCAAGTGCCCGGAAGCTTGGTTATACAGGAAGGTGCCCAAGCCCCCGGGTGATTTGAATCGCAAACCCCTCCCTTTTCCATGCTCCGGCCCGCCCTGCTTTAGCATAATCCTCTCCGCCTGCCGGGTTGGGGAGCACGGACTGGCGCATTCGCAATAGAATCCTGTGCGCCTCAGCCCACAGTGGGCAGAGCAGTGAGCAGGTGACGGGGACCAGAAGAGTGGCGCAAGCGCGGGATTTGACTCCAGGAGGCGGAGAGGATTATGCTAAAGCAGGGTGGGCCTGGAGCATGGAAAAGGGAGGGGTTTGCGATTCAAATCTTACAGAAAGGGGCTTGGGCACTTTTCTGTATAATCAAGCTTCCGGGCACGTGATAAAAGTGCTTTTCTGGGGAATTCAGCGAGGGACATCGTTAACAAAGGTACTGTTTTAACGTGTGTAAGGTAGTCTATAGCCTGATCTCAGCAGTCTATGACGCTCAGATAAGGTGAAAGACTCCCTTTAAACCTTATTGGTCCTGGGCGGCAGAGGCTGTGTAGATAGCACAATCTGTTGCCTGGGAACGATGATTGAGGTGTCTGGACCTCCGATCATTTCATCAAATGAATGAGCGTTTCACTCATTCATTGGGTGATTTAGAAGGGCAGATTATCAGGAACGTTTGTTTCCCATAATCTGCCCGAACAGTGGGTTGTATAAATCCAGCTGAGGGGTTCAGTGGCTGTCCTACTCACTTACAGGCTTCCCTTTATGTCTGTGTATACAGAGATAACTCAGAAGAGAAGGATCTGAATGAATGAAATGAATGAATTACACATTATACTGAATGTTTTAGCACAAAAACATATGTCACTATGTACAGCTCGTTTTGCTGTAAAACATGGTACATGCAGAATGGACTGCATTTTCTTTTTGATGGGTTCCCATTAAATAATACCCTTCCTTAGCATCTTAGACCAGTCACAGGTATCTGTAGTCTTAAATTAAAGGAGTTGTCCAGCCTAGGAGCTGACAACACCAATGCAACTAATATGAGCCCATTAACAAACAAAAAAATGAAAAAACAAAAAACAAAAACAAACACTCACCTGTCCACAGTCCCACTGCTTCCCCATTCCTGACTGCTTCTGGACCAGGAAGTGGCTTGATGTCTGAGGCCTCAGTGGTCAGAGTGGTCACATTTACTTGAATGTTATATCACAGCAGTGATGTGCCGTTCAAACAAATATGATTCCTGAGTCCTGTGATTGGCTGCAGCCGTCACGTGGCCAAGCAACAGCCTGGTCCTGTGGGAATCAGAAGCAGCTGAGAACCGGGCAGTGGCTTGGCCACGAAAGGAACACAGAGAGGTGAGGTTTTTTTTTTTTACAGAGCACAGTTTAGCTGCAGGTCAACCCATTCAAAGTTAAAAATGGGTACAATATCATCCTCTTCAGATTACAAATCTCACAAGAGAACAATGTAATTGATAAATGACTGTTCTCAGGGTATGGCTGGTTTACAATTCAGTCTTTACACCAATGCCAAGCTAATCAAGTTATGGTAAAGATACAGTAGATGAAGACTGACTCATTATTAGCCATTATCTGTGCTTGCTTTGCCAGGTTCTCTGTACTTTTTATATTTTGTTATACCTTTGTTCATCTCCCTTTGTACTGACTGTCATAACAATGTGCATTGCATTCTTCAGAAGAATGTCACCAATCGTCTCCTATTATCTATCATTATGTACAATTTTAAGAACTTCAGCAAACCCAACATTAGTAAATGGTTTCATTCTTTCCAAGGATACAAAGTACAAGAATGCTCAGTGCCTTATTTTCTGTCCTATCAGATACTCTGCTTTAATATTCAGGCCACAATTTCATGTTCGACCTCCTGCCGCAAATTTACTTTGTAATCAAACAGTCTGGCAATTATACAGTCAAATGCTGAATGTAATTGAGTCATTACTGTGAAACTATGTTTGTGCAACGCTGCAGTTTACAGGTCATTTCTTTTAAAGTTTAGCATTTCTGGATGACTCAGCTTTAAAGCTAGAGTTCTTTTTAGTTGCTCAATTAAATGGTTATAATTCAATAAGCGTTATTGTATCAAAATTGCTGTTTTATGCAGTACACATTACATCAGTAAGTACCCTGGAATTACTGAAGACATTTTATGGATATGAAAACACACAGCAATGAGTATTGAACATAAATTAGACAAAAAAATCAATGTGTTATTTGTTATATATGTTTGTAAGAAAGTACAGCACCCACTGTACATACTTTAGAAGTTTTTTTTTCCTGAAAAAATGATTAGAAGTAGAGCTGTGATTATGGGGGCAGACATTTTTGCACTTCTTGCCTCTAGTCATTATCTCTTAAATTTTACTTCTCTATTCAATATATGTATACTTTTCTCCCAATCACATTTTTTGCTATATCGCTTTCCAAAATTGATCTCAAGTAGCTCAGGTTTATGCGCTCCAAAGGATAATTTTCAGGATTTTTTATGATTGTTCCTGGGTAGATTGGGCTGGTCTTAAAATCTTCTACTAAGACTACTTTTACACTGGCGGTAGCCAGGAACAGCCTGCCGGATACGTCCTAATGCTAGCCCACAGTGCCGCCAGAAGTCCGCTCTGGCCGCATTCACTATAAGGGGGGCAGGCCGGCGGTCCGGTCGCAGCACAGCAAACAAGTTGAGTGGTGGCTGGACAAAAAACGCAGCATGCTGTAGTTTTTTTTCGTAGTGAATGGGGCCGGAGCAGACTTACAATGGCACGGTGGGCTAGCGTTAGCACGGATCCGGCAGGCTCTTCCCCTGCCGGAACAGCCTGCCGGACCCTACTGCTGCCAGTGTGAAAGTAGCCTAATAGTCATTCAAAAGTTGTGCAATGTGAATATGAAGTATCAAATACCTTCAACTATGACAAGTAAAACAAAGAAAATCTCAATTAAGCATAACACACAAAAACCTACCTAAAATCAGAATGTTTAAGCTTGACCTCTGGGCACATGGCCAAAATACCCAGTTTTAGGATAAATATGCGTACTCTTTTTTCAGTCCAGTTTGTTGTATGTCAGATATTCCTACAGGTTGGTATATGGGTCATGCACCACCTCTTTATCTCCAGTATTGTTGAACATTATTGAAGATGGTTAACAAGATGGTTTAGAAGTGAGAAATTAAACTTGTCAAACTGTGATGTATAATCCTGAATATGCACATTAGATGCTGTGCCAAGCAGCTTCTGTGCTATGCTGCTGGGGGAGATCAGAAGAGTCGCGTGTGGCTGTTGTACGGTTGTTCCAGAGGAGACAGGGAAATCGTGTGCAACAGCTGCAGGCCATTCCCTTAAAGGGGTTCTCCAGGAATTAAGAAAATGAAAATACTTAAATATTACTTTATTATAAATATATTCCGAAATAACTTTCATTACTTATACTGGCTTGTTTTGTCTAAGGAGCAATCATCAGGGTAAATAAAATGGCCGCAATCCTATTAGTACACAAAGAACCTGTTCTAATCACACAGGATGACAAATTACTTCACAACACTGAGCTAAAGAGCTGCCTCATCCCCGTCTCCTACTTGTCTGGGATTATGATCCTGAATACAGATGATAAGATCAGCTGAACCTCTGTAGGAATGGAGTTCATGAGGAGGCATGAAGTACAGAGAGGCGGATAGGGGTGTGGGGTAATGAGCAGCAGCCCTTGTATGCAGTCTCCATTACCACAGCCCCATATTACCACAGTCTGTCCTGTCCATCATCTCTGTACTTCAGCTGTCTCCTCATGGACTCCCCTGATGATTGATCCTTAGACAAAACGAGCCATTATAACTAATGAAAGGTATTTGGGAATATATTTGTAATAAAGTAACATTTGAGTATTTTAATTTTCTTAATCCCCGGAGAACCCCTTTAAAGTTGCTATGTTCGGGCTGATCAGCAAATAAGAGACTTGGGACAGCAAGTTGGGTTTGGCTATATCTATGCACTTCAGGTTTGGACTGCAGCTTGTTCTGCTGATTAACTTCTTGTCTGCTGATTTGATTGAATCTGTACTTTTCTGGTTTTAATTTAAGCTTATTTTAGTATCATTTTTGCTTTCCTTTGATCATCTACTTAGGTTTGAGACCTGCAAACTCCTATATATTATTTTTTTCAACCTACTCCACAAATGCAACCTTGGTCTCTAGTGGCCAAGAGCCTCCTACCATGTAGCAGGCTCTAGTGAATACCTATTGGTAGGCGTAGTCTCTGCTAACCAGTGTTTTGTATGAAGACAAATTGTTGTTTTAAGCTTGTTGGCTGTGGTTCCAGTTAGTGATCTCTGTACTTATCATTTCAAAATGTCAAGAGTTGTACGAAATACAAATAAAAATCATGCACCTAGAATTCTTATAAAAAGATCCCCGAATGTAATAATTTATATAACAGAAACAAAGTTTAGTATTAACCAGACTATAGTACTGTCTACTGTGAGACTGATGAAGTATTAATGGCCTTGAAGATTTTGTGAGTGATTCAGTATTCCATGGATGGTTAGAATAAACTAACACATCTTTCCCTATAAACCAGTCCTATTTAAAGCATAAAACTTCACCTTCTCATATCTGTATTATTATTATTAGGAATATTATTAAATCATAATCACAAATTATACTTAGAAGAGCTGAAAGAAGAGAAATAGGGAATCCAGCAGCAGGATGAATAGATACATTCACAGACATCATCAACAGTCTATTGAGAAGCTTGAAAGCCCAAAGAGTTAACAGGATACTCGGAGGAGCACTGATGAATCTGCTAACAGTCAGAATAACAGTTGGCACCACAAGCCTGGGAATGCACAAATGGCTTTAATAGCAACTTGTGCTTTGTAGCCTTTAAGGGGTTGCCTCACCAGAGACAACCCCTTTTAAAAGTGTGACCACTAGAACCTAGCATTTAGCTGGGGGAAGTCAAAGACAGTTAGGCATTTTCCCTAGGTACTTTTACATGGCATCTGTTAAGATGAATATGTATTACAAGGACACATTGAGTCCTCCCGAATGAGAGCTGTTGTTCAGAGTGTATCTCCATTTTGGCTCATAGAAAGGGCCCTGAGTGAGGGACCCCCTGAATGATGTCTATATGCCCTCTATAATATGTCAGTTCCTTCAATAGCACCTGCTTTGTGATTGGAGTGGGAATGTTATCAACATGATCTTCAGCAAGCCCTCCTAGAAAGTGACTTGAATAGTTTGTCTCCACTTTTACAGCTATTTAGGGAAGTGAGGGGCAGCAGGGCCTTGCTACACCGAGCTTCAGTTCTGCAGTCACTTCACATGTTCATGTCAGGCTGCTCAGCCATGATTGGAGGGGGTCACATGTTTACTGTATATTGTTCCTGTTTTACAATAGATAGCACCGTAGTGTTGCAGACAAGCTGAGCAGCCTGACAGCACACCTTATTAGTGTGAAGAGACTGCAGTAAGGCTCTGCCCTCTCACACCCCTAAAGAACTGTAGAGGTGGAGAAAACCTGTAATAGTCACATTCTAGGATGGGTTGCTGGGGAACATATTGATAACATTCTAAGATAACCTCTTTAATCTACTGTTCCTCTCAGAGGCCATGTCCACTTCTTTTACTACTAGAAACGTATTTCCACGTGGCAGATTTGTTGCAGAAATGTCTACAACTAAAAATCATTCTAATTAAGTCTCAGAAATTCTCAAGTAAAGAATATACTGTATTTTAGGGTATAATTATTCAAAATCCCTTATTACTCAGATTATGTTTACATTACCTACAATAGCAGAGAATAAGGGGGATTGTAAGAAGTTTTTCTGTTAATTTTTTTTAAGCTTTTGCGAGATATATTAGTAATATACCAGGCCCTCTTACTTTCTTATTCTCAGCAGAACCTCTTTGTATCACTCTTTTTCTCTTTTGGCATCATGACACAGTAACCCACCCCCTGGCTCTTCTCCTCCTCTTATACTATCTCCCTCCGCACCAGTCAGCAGGGCTGGGATCCAGCACGAGCTCATACTGGCACCCAGCCCCTTCTCACTGTTTTGTAGCTAGGCAACACCGTTGCCTAGTGACAAGTGATGCTCACAATGAAAGGATGCAGGACGTATCAGCAAGGGGAAGGCAGACACATCAGGGCACACAGACATAAGACAGCAGGTCTCAGCGGGGTACAGATGTAGCAAACATTATCTTGACACTTAATACATTATGTAAAAACTTTGACATTAAAAAAAAAAAAAAATAATTGTAAATCATGTTATGCTACTTTTGTATGCCCTGCCAGCTTACCACCTTACAAGTGTGCTACCTTTACCCCTTCTTCCTTGCTTCTGGTTTTATATGGGTTTTAAGACACCTTTAATCAAAACATATAGTAATTGGAATATTCACATGCAACATTCTGGTGTTTGCCAAGAATATTTTTCTTAAATCAAGAATTTTGTACTCATAAAAGACAATGAAGATCCGCATAGCTCATTTAATTCTGTAGTACTCAATCTGTTTCAGCACACTTTATTACCCATTCCTTCATTAAATGTTCCCTTAAAAGTATATACACTTCATCATGCATTTAAATGGCCCATGTCAGTTACTGTACTTAATCAAAATATATAGTGTCTGTGCCGCAGTTAGATGTGGTTCTAGAAGTGTTTTATGGCTAGCTATTAAATGGCCTGTGCCAAGAAACCCCATATCATTACTTAAAGCTTCATTCTTTTCAGCCATTCTAATCGCATTTTGACTAAGCTAATGTGACTTTCAAGGCAGTGCCAAATTCAAGGACTGAAATAAAAGACATAATAGGAAAGTGCAAATTCATTGTGGAAAATGTTCCTAGTATTTTGTCATTGCACGTGTTTCTGACAGCCTGACAATGGAGTAGTAGTCCCAAGACAATGCCCTCTAGAGAGCTTAGTACTGCATCTAGATCGAGCAGGGTGCAGACTGTGTAACAACTGTTACATTCAAAACAATGTGAAGGGCATGTGAGAGAGGTTAACATTTGGCAGTTAACAGAGCATGGACGACAGTGAGGTGATATCTAGTCTTGCCTGTCATCAGTAATTTGATGTAATGATTATTATAATTTTTATTTATTTATTATTATTTATGTATTTTTTTTATTTATTTATTTATTATTATTTATTTATTTACATCACACTATCCCCAGCTCACAATCTAAGTAGAGTTGAGCTCATCAATCAGTATGTCTTGAGTGTGAGAGAAAACTGAAGTACCAGGACAAAATTATGAAATGCTTATTATCTTCAGTGTTTGCTGCTTGGCTGCTTTTAGTTCTTATCCACTGGGATAGAGCTACTGTGCCTTGTGTAATGTATTCAACCCCTTGGTGTTTTCCTATTTCTTTTTTCTTTTTTGCATTACAGTCTGGAATTTAAGGCTGCGCACACCTTCGGGCAATTTTTTATTATTGCAGTTTACTCATTGTGGGCTAAAAATGTTTGTTTTTTTTAATTGGTCTGTAGTTAAAAAACTGTGAACCCCATCAGAGAACTGCTCTGACAGCTCAGACTGTAGCCCTTATCTCTGAATTCCTGACAGCTCATAAATACTCTTTCTAGCTAAACCCTTATCTGGTTGAAAAGAATAAAAAAAACACCTTGTTTAAAATAAAAAAAAATGAAGTGATGAATGCATATATGACCAGTATTTATCCCTTTTTTATATGAAAACTCAAAGTAAAGTCTGGTCCTTTAACTTCTAAAGTCTGATAATTAGTTGAATAAGCCCCCCAACATGTGCCATCAAAGAGTCACATGATCTGTCACATGATGTGGGTATAAATATATCTGTTCTGAGAGGTCTGCAACACTACTAAGCAAGCAACCTGAATACCAAGAAGTATAGATCAATGTTGTGTTATAAAGAAATCCCATACTTTGGGCATCACACAAAGCACCAATAAATCCATTATAACAAAATGGAAACCATGGTGGTGGCAGCATTATGCTGCGGAAATGCTTTTCATTGACAGGGGCTAAGAAACTGGTCTGAATTAAAGGAAAGATGATTTGCACTAAATACAGGATAGATTTCGAGGAAACCCTGTTTCAGTTGGTCAGAGATTTGAGACTAGGAAGGACAATGACCCTAAATATGCTGCTAAAGCTGTAGTGAGTTAAGAGGAAAAATTTAAGCTACTCTTAAAGGGGTTTCTTAACCTTCCCCCCACATGTGCCGAGCCCCTCACCGGTAATTTACTTACTCCACTCCCCGCTCCTGGCGCCGCTCCTGGTCCCCGCACCACCGCTGTTGCTTCTCGCTGCACACGGATGAAAACATCCAGTGTCGAGGGGATCAGCCAATGGCAGGTGTAGACAGGGACGAGCCTCTCTAGCATCGCGGGTGACGCGAAAAGCGTTTGTTCATCGGGTAATTGGAATCTTTCAGCGGGTTTAAAAATCCTTGTTTGCCAGTGGCAGATTGTGGTATCTAATCGGCACTCTACTGCTAGCAAACAATGATTCAGTATGGAGACGAGCGATGGCATTAGTAGATCATACAGAGGAGTAGATCACTGCATGTAATAGCAAAGGTTTCCTCGGCTAGGGAGCAGGTGATTGCCGGGAAGGAATGCTTCTCTTCCCGGCAATCGCTTTCCGAATCTTCACATGTAATATAACCCTTAGGGCCCTTTTGCACTGTTGTGTTAAATGGTTTGTATCAGTGAAACTGATCCTTATCTCTCTTGCTTGCTGCCGTTTGCTCTCTGGTATCGGAACACATTCAAATGGAACGGAATGCATTTTGGAGCATTCTGTTCTGTTCAGCTCAGTTTTGTCCCCATTGACAATGAATGGGGACAAAACGGAATCGTTTTCCTCCTGTATTGAGATTCTCTGCCAGATCTCAATACTATAATAGTTAAACACAAGAGTGAAAGTAGCCTTAGAATAATGGGCTTGGGTGAGAGAGTCTGGTAGTCTGCTTTAATTTACTCCTTTAATTGGTATAACACAGATGGATATTCATCTATAGAGCTGGCAGAGCAGACACAGATTGTTTATTGTTTGTGCCAATAATTTGGCCAGCTATGGTAACTAAATGATAGTTTATCATAATGTGTTGCCACTTATCACAATAGATTTTGTTTCATGGAATAATCTGTGATAGTAGCAAAGTCTTTGCATGACTGATATTACAAAACAGACTATCCAGTAATGAAAATCCATATAAAAGAACTTGTGGTGGAGCAGCAAGCTATAATTGCTGTGTATATTAGCTGGAATGTTTTATTGTTATTTCCGTTTATATGAAGATACTATATAATGCATACAGTAGACAGATGTGAAGTGCTTCTGTGTGCGTTGTGGTGTATTGTATTGCTAACAGTAATTTGGCAGATACATGCGCTTTCACTGGTTGATCTGTATAAACTCAAATCTGTTTGCTTCAGTGGAAAACTACCAGCTGGACAGGCTCTCAGTTTCATTTCTCCCTCATTTGGGCAACATCACCATTGATTCATATTTGTAAAAGTGTTCTTAACTGTACATTAAATGCTCATTTATTTCATTAGTCTCCAGTCACAGATAGAAACCCTAAGATGATACCGCTAGAGAAAAATGGCTGAAACGCTGACCATCCCTTGGGTTTAGGAGGCCAATGCCATTATGTGACTGCACATGGTTCCAGTAGGATTCTACATTATACTACAGCTAGATATATACATGTATATTCACTATCTTTATTATACATAATTATAGTGAAACACCTGGTGGTTATTTATCAAAGACCGGTGTTTGTGGCATAGGCCTCATTGTTATTTAGGAGCATCCATTGGCAGTCCATGCACCTAGATTGAAATCTATTTCAGCTTGTAGCAGGAGTCGATTTCAGTCATCATTTATGCTACTAAACTGACATAAATGATAGTGTGCTGGGGCCAGTGGCCCTACCCATATCATGTGCCCTTCATACCGATTTTTCAGAAAGTGGCAGGGGTCATAGTAAATGCCAATAAATTATAAATAAATACAAATAAATTAAAAAGAGCTTAACACCTTAAGGACCCAGCCATTTTTCACCTTAAGGACCAGGCCATTTTTAGCAAATCTGACATGTCTCACTTTATGTGGTGATAACTTTAGAACGCTTTTACTTATCCAGGCCATTCTGAGATTGTTTTCTCGTCACATATTGTACTTCATGACAGTGGTAAATTTGAGTCAAAATATTTCATTCTTATTTATAAAAAATACCAAATTTATCAAACATTTAGAAAAATTTGCAAATTTCCAAATGTCAATTTCTCTACTTTTAAAATACATAGTAATACCTCAAAAATAGTTATGACTTTACATTCCCCATGCGTCTACTTCAGGTTTGGATCACTTTGAAAATTACATTTTATTTTTTTGGGACGTTAGAAAGCTTAGAAATTTAGAAGCAAATCTTGAAATTTTTCACAAAATTTCCAAAACCCACTTTTTAAGGACCAGTTCAGGTTTGAAGTCACTTTGTGAGGCTTCCATCATAGAAACCACCCAAAAATGACCCCATTTTAGAAACTACACCCCTCAAGGTATTCAAAACTGATTTTACAAACGTTATTAACCCTTTAGGTGTTCCACAAGAATTAAAGGAAAATGTAGCCAAAATTTCCGAATTTCACTTTTTTGGCAGATTTTCCATATGAATCATTTTATTCTGAGAATAAAGCAAGGGTTAACTGCCAAACAAAACTCAGTAATTATTACCCTGATTCTGTAGTTTACAGAAATGCCCCATTTGTCATCGTAAACTGCTGTACAGGCACACAGCAGGGCACAGAAGGAAAGGAACACCAGGGCAGATTTCACTGGAAAAAGTTTAAGTTGCCATGTCACATTTGATGCACCCCTAGAGTAGGAAACTCCAAAAAACTGACCCTATTTTGGAAACTACGGAATAAGTTGACAGTTTTGTTGGTACATACGATTTTGGTAGCTCTATATTACACTTTTTGTGAGGCAAGGTAACAAAAACTAGCAGTTTTGACATTGTTTTTATTTATTTTTATTTAAGTTGTACACAATAATATCCTTTTTGAAACAAAAAAAAATCATGTTTTAGTATCTCCATAGTCAGAGAGCTGTAGTTTTTTTTATTTTTTCGGTGATTGTCTCAGGTAGGGGCTCATTTTTTGTGGGATGAGATGATTAGATTGGTACTATTTTTGGGGGCATACGCTTTTTTGATCGCTTGGTATTACAATTTTTGTGATGAAATATGACAAAAAATGGCTTTTTAACCACTTCAAGTCTGCCTATTGACTATAAACGTCCTTGAGCTTTGCCCCCTGTGTGCAGCACCTGTACATAGAAGCTCCATGACTCAGCTGCCTCCTGACAGCCAAGAACATGGAGCTTTAACCTGAGACCTTTTTTCCTGGTCTCCAGGCTTTTGATCACTCTGACAAGCTGTCAAAGCCATCACAAATGCTTGTACTATCTCCCTCTCATTACTGCCGGTCACACAGCAGTTTACAACCACATATGGGGTGTTTTTGCAAACTTCAGAATCAGGAAAATAAATATTCAGGTTTGATTTGCGGTTTACCCTTGCTATCTTACGGAAAAAATGAATAAAAAATTAAAAATCTGCGAAAAAATATATATATATTTTAAATTTCACCTTCCTTCTGTTTTAATTCTTGTGGGAAATCTAAAGGGTTAACAAACTTTGTAAAATCAGTTTGGATTACATTGGGGGCTGTAGTTTCTAAAATATGTTCATTTATGGGAGGTTTCTATTATTAAAGCCCCTCAAAGTCACTTTAGAACTGCAAAGGTCCTTTAAAATTAACTATTGGAAATTTTCATGAAAATCTTAAAAATTACATCTAAAGTTTGAAGCCTTCTAACGTCCTCAAAAAATAAAATTGCATTTCCAAAATTATGCCAACGTAAAGTGGACATATGGTGAATGTTCATTAATAACAATTTTATTAGATATCCCTATGCAACTTAAAAGCAGAGAAATTCATATTTAAAAATTTTTGATTTTTTTTCAAAATTTTCAGTAAATTTAGATTTTTTATAAATAAAGGTAAAATATATTGACTCAAATTTACCATTAACATGAAGTACAATGTGTCATGAGAAAACAATCTCTGAATGGCTTGGATAAGTAAAAGCGTTCCAAAGTTATTACCACATGAAGTGACACATGTCAGATTTGCAAAATTAGGCCTAGTCTTGAAGTGGTTAAGACAGTTTTTATTTTTTACGGTGTTCACCTGAGGGGAGAGATCATGCAATACTTCTGTAGAGCAGTTTTTTACGGACGTGGCGATACCTAACATGTATACTTATTTTTATTTTTTTAAGTTTTACACAATAATATCATTTTTGAAACACAAAATCATGTTTTAGTGTCTCCATAGTCAGAGAGCTGTAGTTTTTTTTTTTTTTTGGGCTATTGTCTCATATAGGGGCTCATTTTTTGCGGGATGAGATGACGGTTAGATTGGTACTATTTTTGGGGGCATACGCTTTTTTGATCGCATGGTATTACATTTTTTGTGATGAAATGTGACAAAAAATGACTTTTTTTAGACAGTTTTTATTTTTTACGGTGTTGACCGGGCGGGCTGGATCAAGTGATATTTTAATAAAGCAGGTTTTTACGGACGTGGTGATACCTAATATGTATATTTTCTATTTTTTTTTTCTATTTTTATGTGTTTCTTTATGGGGAAGGGGCTTTTTTTTATTGGAACTTTATTTTTTTTTGTTAAAACACTTTTATTTAACTTTTTTTTTAACATTTCACTTATGTCCCAGTAAGGGACTTTAACATTTGAGGGTCTGATCCCTGATTGAATGCAGCACAATACATCTGTATTGTGCTGCATTCAACTGTCAGCGTCCGCTGACCGGTGCCTAGGAGACCCAGCGCTGTGGCTGGGTCTCCTGGGCTTCCGTAGATGGGAGTCCCGATGCCTCTGGGCAAGGCATCGGGGCTTCCATCTCAACCATCGGGCCCCCCCCACCGCGTGACCGTGGCATACAAGGCGTTAATCCACCGGCATCGGTGTAATCAAGCAGCGGGGCAGCAGCAGCACGTTAACCCTAGAACGAGAATGCTCGTCCTAGGACGTTAAGTAATGCCATATTAGGACGAGCATTCTCGTCCTACAGTAGGTCGGGAACGTGTTAAAGAAGCACATCCACAATATTATTCTCTGAGCTGTTACAGGTCACATGACACAGCTGAGGATCAGTGGGGAGAGGATAACTCACAAATACAGTCACTGGTAAGAAGATTACCTTCATTACTGACCTTTTTTAAGAGGCCAGAGAATAACATTTTTGTGGGAGTGCCTCTTTAAGAACACAATAAAGTAAGGACTCCCCCCACTACAATTTTTCATGCATAGTCTTTTCACTAGCAGTGAACCGCTACAGCTTAAAACCTCTACAGTTATAAAATGTAACAAAGTAAATGGAGCTGTTATAGGACTCCTCCTCCTAAAGACACAGAGTGCCTTGAAAAAGTATTCATACCCCTTGAATAGAGATGAGCGAATCATCCAAAATTCGCTTCGGCGAATAATCGACGAATTTCAGAATTTCTGATTAGTTTTTAATACGAATTTATTCGGTCTAATTTGCGTTAAAAAATAGTCGTTGTTTTGAGAACATTCCTACACAAATTACGAACATACAGCTAGCTTTGTTAAAAGTACGTAATACGTAAGCATTAGCGTACAAAGTATGTACCAATCCTTAGCGTGCTCTTGACTCGTGATTGCGTCAAACGCACGAGGCTAGGCCGTGGCGTACAGTCTTTAGAGGCAGTCCATATGAGGTAGAAAAGTAAGGTGCTAGCTAACCGGCTAAGTGCATAATTTATTAAAAAACATGTATAAGTGCATAATAGGACACATTGCAGTATCTGAAAAAGACTACACACAATGGACTAAAGTGCTTGAACGTTGCTGAACCTGTAAAAACATTATTGCTAAAATACAGCAAAGACATAATTATGCAAACATTTTAGTGCAATTTCACATTTGCAAGCATAAAAGGCTCAGATATACGTTTGACACTCTCCTCGAGTCGTGGCTGCTTGATAATAAAACACTGGAACACAGTCCAAAATTCAATTGTAATCCACGTGAGCTAATTTTGTAATCCAAACAGGTAACATGTAATCCACATGGATGGTATAAAATAGCAGCAAATAGAGAACCCTCTTTGCAAAGGGGGCTCCCAAATAACCTGAGAAGGGGGGAAAAAGGAAAATAGGCGCGCTTAGGCGCAGAAGTGGGGGGGAGGGGGGCCTGACAAGCCATGTCCATCTGGGTGAGAGTCAAACGGGGGCAATACAAACTAAACAAAAAAAGTGCCAACTAGCTCTCACCCGTCAGGTGCAGTCCATGGTGTGGCTCCCATAGGTCCTCATGAAGTGTCCTTTAAACCAGCCAGTAGTTGGGTTCCTCAGATTAGGGACCTGAAGTCCTCCTCGCTTGAGCTACTGCTGAAAGACATCAGAGGACGCTCCTGCCTCCTGTCGGACTTTACCGGTTCTGGGTGGTGGTAAAGCTGGTGAGCGCTGCAGCCACTTGTGCCTTTATTTTTGCCGGATTCTCCTGCCGGGACAGCAGGGGTAAGGACTTCTGGCTGCAGCAGTGGAGGCAAGGTTGCACCCAGGGAAGAAGCCCCAGCTCCCCTGGCTTCTGCTGGCTTCATTTTCCAGAGTAGTTGGTACTGGTGGATCACCGTAGAGTGGAAGGTAAACAACGAAGTCATCAGCTGACCCAGCTGGAAGGACTGTGGTGGTGGTGGTGGCAGTCCAGGTATCAGAAGCTCCGGCTGTGGCTTCTCCTTGAAGCGGAGGGTGCTATCTGGTGACTCCTGAAGGCAGCGCACCGGTACTGTGCCTGGTGGTTCCTCCGGCCAAACTTCAGGTGGTGATGTTGGGACCAGGGGCTTAGATAGTAGGGTAACCCCGGTAGCAAAGGGGCCTTTTAGGGATGCCATGGGGGTGTATTCCACCTGATCCCCACATACAGGCTGTGACAGGGTAGGGGCAGGTATGGCCATTTCACTGACCTGCGGCCCACAAAGTACTCCTTGCCGTCTTCGTCATCTGCCAGGAAGCCAGAGCCTCGCTCCACCGAAAACCACAGGACGGTTCCCTTTCGCCGCTCCAGTGTAGGGTCCCCCGGCCTTGGATGGTCCAGTACCTGGATGAACTAGTCCTCCACCGCATTCTTGTACTCCCATAGGTTCTGGGCATGGGCCGTCACTGACGCTGGGACAATCGGATTTTGCCGGATGGAAGGTGTTGTTCTCCTCCTGGGCGGTGAATGGACGCTCCAGCCGCCTCCGCCGCTCCAGCCACCTCACGAGCCGCAGCAGCTGCACCAGCTGGCAAGGCGAATATGGAGCCAGGAGGTTGTGAGACTC
Organism: Rhinella marina; assembly: GCA_900303285.1. Classification (NCBI taxonomy): domain Eukaryota; kingdom Metazoa; phylum Chordata; class Amphibia; order Anura; family Bufonidae; genus Rhinella; species Rhinella marina. Next base: position 226,081 of record ONZH01016989.1, read on the forward strand.
TCTTGCAGACTTGAGACGCTCTGATATCTGGAGCGGGCAGTGGTTCGAGGAACTCGTCCCCAAAGACCATTTCTCCCCACTTGGGGCGCAGTTCTTTTGCCATGCTGTTTACTGTGAATCAGTGATCTGACACTGGCTGGATCTTGTTCACAGCTGGCTTGAACTGGAGTGGAGGGCGGCGTAATGAGGGAGGAGTCTTCACTCCCTATACTTGCAAACAGAAAGTTCCCAGTGGGCCGGGCTGGTTTTTCCCGCTTCTGAGGGGGGCGTATCTTCACTTTCCCGCTTCGGGGGGCCGGGGGAGGGGGCAAGAAGAATGCGTACGTTTCGTACGTTGTATGTGTGAACTGAAAAGAAAATGTTACATGGTTTTCAAAACGCATCCCCACGAGTCAATACTTTGTAGGCCACCTTTCGCTGCAATTACAACTGTAAGTGTTTTGGGGTGTGTCTCTATCAGCTTTGCACATCTAGTGGCTGAAATTTTTGCCATTCTTCTTTGCAAAATAGCTCAAGCTCAGTCAGATTGGATGGAGAGCATCTGTGAACAGCAATTTTCAAGTCTTGCCACAGATTGTCAGTGGGATTTAGATCTGGACTTTGACTGGGCCATCCTGACAAATAAATATGCTTTGATCTAAACCATTCCATTGTAGATCTGGCTGTATGTTTAGGGTCATTAACCTGCTGGAAATGCAACTTCTTATGGTTTGCTTTCAAAAATGGCTTTCTTCTTGCCACTCTCTCATAAAGGCCAGACTCATGACTAATAGTTATTCTGTGGACAGATGCGCCCACCTGAGCTGTGGATCTCTGCAGGTCCTTGAGAGTGACCATGGGCATCTTGGCTGCTTCTCTAATTAGTGCTCTTATTGCCTGGGCTGTCAGTTTAAGTGGACGGCCATGTCTTGGTTTGAAGTTATGCCATACTCTTTCCATTTTGAAATAATGGATTGAACAGTGCTCTTTGTTTCAGATGTTCAAAGATTGGGATATTTTTTTTATAATCTAACCCTGTTTTACAGTATTTCACAACTTTGTCCCAGACCTGTCTGGTGTGTTTGTTATCATGATGCTGTTTGATCACTAATGTTCATTAACAAACTTCTGAGGCCTTCACAGAACAGCTGTAGTTATACTGAGAATACATTACACAGGGGTAGACTCTGTTTACTAATTATGTGACTTCTGAAGGCAATTGTCACACTGGATTTTATTTAAGAGTATCAGAGTACAGGGGGCTGAATACAATTGCACGACACAAATTCCAGATTTGTATTTATTAAAATTTTGGAAAACCATGTATCATTTTCTTTTCACTTCACACATACTTGCTACTTTGTGTTGGTCTGTCACATAAAACCCTAATAAAATATATATCAAGGGGTATGAATACTTTTTCAAGGCACTGTATCCCCATTCAGCCAGAGAATTCCCCATTGACTTTGGACTGTGTTACCTAGATTTTTCTTACTAACTAAAAGTACCACATGCTTAATTTAAATTGTTTTAAATAAAATAATTTGTAAAAGAATACAAAATAATTTAAATTGTTTTAAATAAAATAATTTGTAAAAGTACCACATGCTGGCCCGAAGGAGAGGTTTGGTAGAAGGGTTAGAGAGGATGGTAGTGTGAGCTGAGGTAAATAAAGGTGATTGTAGACCTTATGGTGGCTAATCTCAACTCCAGCTTACTCCTAGACTGCAGCGGATGCAGAGGCACAACCTTTCTTCATCTAGGCGTATTTAAAATTCAGCATTTTAGTTGAAATTCATGTTACTCTTTTCTTCAGTTTATTCAGTGTCTTGGTTGGCAAGCTGGTTGGTTCTCCTGGGGCAAGCTTTAGCAGAGTTCTTGAGAAGCCACACGCCAGAGTAACAGGATTACCTCATTGTGCTGATTGTGGAGATTTGAGAGGACTGACCCCACCAATTAAACATTGATTGCCTATTCCAAGTATGGATGGCTTTTGTTTGCCTTTGGGTTTCTCTTCTTTAGTGTATATGGTGGCTCTGAGCAGTAGTCCAGGATGCTGACCCTTAAAAGTTGTTCTGGTAGAAAGTTCTATTTTATAAGTTTGGTTCCTATAAATTGATAAGTTGATTTTAATAACATTTCTGTAGTAGTTTATATGCGCTTTCTTCAATTATCTCACTTGATTTTTCAGTTGGGAAAAATGTTGCTATGGCAACATCAGCGTCACCTGATACAGGAGACAATTGCAAATGCCAGACCTTTATAGTCACATTGTGAGAGCAAGTCCCATTTGGCTTCCAAAAAAGGTTAAATGAAAAATATAAGACTAAACATAGATATGTTAGGCAAAAAGTATATTGGATTTTAGGACATGCTGTTTCTTCACCTACTTGTGGTGTAAAATACCATACTTTTTTTATATTTTATTCTCAATACTGTTTTCTATTTTATACTCCAGTTATGTAGTACAAACATGAAATACTTAGTCAATAAACAAAATGGTTTTTAGAAATCATTTTGTATTTGCTAATCAACAATACAGTAGGATTTCACTAATATAGCACTTGCCGGTCCAGAAATCACTTTTTCACCATGTGAGCAAAATGATGATCTGGCAGAATAACATGACAATTACCAGAAATCTGGGTGACCGGATTCGTGTCCTGGAAGCCTAAGAGGGGCCAGGTTCATTATATGCCATTATCAGAAGAAGCAGCATAACCTTAAGGCAATTTTGCGGAATAGATGCGACCCCATTCACTTCAATGAGAGCAGGCAGCTGCGACACGGAGCCGGCTCCATGCCGCAGCTCTGCACAAAAGAATAGAACATGTCCTATTATTGTCCGCTGTTGCGGACAAGAATAAGCATTTTGAACTGCATTTTTGCGGATCCGCAATACTACGGCTGTCTGAATGCAGCCTTAGCCATTTAATTTGTCCTCAGGGGAAGTGGTAAAGTATAAACAGTAATGTATATCTATATTATATATATTTATTGGTCTACATTGTGTTCAGAAATAGCAGCTGCACCCTTCCCTCTCCCTGTTACAATCTTCTAGTCTTCTATTCACTGTATAGCTGAAGATTTATTTTCTGGGGGCAGGGGAGGTGAATACTTACATAGACTATAAAGATGAACTACAGGCTCATTGACAACAGAGAAGATGCCACTTTTACCTTTTATTATTGGGATGTTTAATGTATTTATACAACAAACTTACATAAAGATATACATTAATTATAATTTAAATTCCCATTACAATTATAGGAGCTTCAGGAAGTGTTACCCAGAATTTCACTCTAATGTGTGGCTGTAAACAGCCCTTTGAACCTCCATGATAACAGCAATTCTGGAGCATCTATTCTTATGGCTCTATGATGTGCCATTCCTTTGTTATTTCAAACAGAAGTTTATTAATGAATTTTCAGCAGTGTGCAGTAAAGGTACAGATGGGTGTTACCAGCTGGAGGTGTATCCCTGCCATTATGACAACAGCAGCACTGATTGGACAGAGTCAGACACACCCATAACTGGCAATACAGAGCAATATATTTACTGCAGGCTGCTGGCAATGTATTAACAAACTTCTAGGAGTAATAATACAGGAATAGCACAACATAGAGTCATAAGAATAGATATTCAAGAATTGTTATTGCATGGGGAATGCAGGTAGTTACTAAAACAGACCTGCCAGGAGAGGTTTTCTTTAAAGTTAACTCCCTTCATATTTCAGCATAGATAAGCTGAAATATAGGACTCTGTTACAGCTGAAAGGATACAGGTCCATACTTTGGCCTTATTAGGCTCTGTAGACATGCACGTAGTATTCAGAGTGATTTAAAATTACCTGTCCACTACCGTGACTTTTAGGGTTTAGGAAATACTTACTCCCACTGTCAATAGATGACTACATTGACAGGCTATGTGACCTTACACAATCTAACACTAGTAGCAAGGATTGGACATTGTCAGATTGTGTAGGGTTATACAGTACCACGTTGAAAAGAGGAATGGTACGGCCAGCTGTCAGTTTATTCACACATTTCCAGGAGGGAGGAATAGTAGATGAACAGTACTAGGCAGAGTCCATTATTCTTATTTTATGGGAAACACAGAAGAAGGGACAAGTAAAAAGGCATTTGTGGTTGTAGAAGGCAGAAGAGAAATGGTTATGACTTGCCACAGTCTACCACAGTACCTAAAGAAGTTGTCTCACTTAAGAAAATAGCATTTATCATGTAGAGAAAGTTAATACAAGGTACTCACTAATGTATTGTGATTGTCCATTTTGCATCCTTAGCTGGCTTGATTCATTTTTCTATCACATTATACACTGCTTGTGACTAGGGGTTACGACCACCCTGCAGTCCTGCAGTGGTGGTCGTACTTGCACACTACAGGAAAAAGCGCTGGCCTTTGGTGGCCAAGACTGTGGGAGCACGCATAGGACAGCACATTTTCCTGTTGTGTGCAAGCACGGCCACCATTGTTGGATTGCAGTGTGGTTGTATCCATGGAAACAAGAAGTGCATAATGTGATGGAAAAATGAATCCAGCCAGCAAAGGAGTTAATATGGATAATCACAATATATTAGAAAGTATCTTGTATTAACTTTCTCTACATAATAAATGCCATTTGCTGAAGTCAGACAACCCCTTTAAAGCATTAGGCCTCTTTCACACGGGCGTCACGGATTCAGTCCGGATGCGTTCCGGAAAATCCGCACGCATCTGCACCAATCCGCACGCAATGCGTACGTTTGTTTAGTTTTTTCCACACGGGTGCAAAGCGTTTTAATGCGTTTTTCACGCGCGTGATAAAAAACTGAATGTTTACAAACAACATCTCTTAGCAACCATCAGTGAATCACGCATTGCATCCGCACTTGCGTGCGGATGCAATGTGTTATTCACGCAGCCCCATTCACTTCAATGGGGCCAGGGCTGCGTGAAAAACGCAGAATATAGAACATGCTGTGATTTTCACGCAATGGCGAACTGATGCGTGAAAAACATCGCTCATGTGAAAAGCCCCATTGAAATGAATGGGTCAGGATTCAGTGCGGGTGCAATGCGTTTGCATCACGCATTGCACCCGCGTGGAAATCTCGCCCGTGTGAAAGGGGCCTTACTGTTGTTTCAGTTAACTTTTCAGAATAAGTTGTCATATGTGTGTTCGTGAGGAATAATGTTATTTCCAGCAGTTTGCAATCTCTAATTCTGTATTTTCATCTAGTGAGTGTAGATTAGCTGTTATATGTCTCGTATATATAACACATGTAGAAAACAGGAGATTATTCTCCCCTGACTCTCTGTAACACATCTTCATAAGCAGCAGCAGTAATGAAAGACACTATATAGCAGTAGTGAGCAATTAAGATTTAAATCCAGTATTGAGCTGAGACAGTAAGTCAGTTACAAGCCAGCAGCAGTCTCTGTCATTCTCTGCCTGTCACTCTCTAAAGCAGCCCTTCCCTTCTCCTCCTTCCACATTTCCTCTCCATAGATACCTATGACCTGCAGATTTAATCTCATCTTTCAGTGAGTTGCCACCAGCTCATTTTTACTGAGGGAGCAGAATAGTTTGATGAGAGGCAAAAAAAAGAATTTTCTGTGATGAAATATATTACAAAGTTTTTTTTCTATTCTTCTGTACTATTGATTAATGAAAACAAATAACAGTAACACTCTAAATGAAAACTATCATAGAAAATGTACAAAGATAATTAAAAAATACCCTAGCTCTTCCTGACTTAATCTTTTCTTTGATCCTATTTTGTTGAAATTTACAATTAAAACTGAGAATTGTATAAAGAAGTCTTCTCTATTTGTCTCAATAGCCCATCCATGTCCCCCTCACTGTGCTCTGCCTGCCTGTAAGACAAATGGTTAGAGTAGAAGCCACCCCCTTGTACCCAATTGTTAAGCACCACCCTTTTTTTAAGCCCTGCCCCATAATTAGTTTTCAGAGATGGAACAGATGAGCTTGAAAATAAACCCTGTGTTCTCTGCAGGATATCTACAAGAAGTTTGTTTGATGATCAGGCAGAAAATACTGCAGGCTGACACACTGGGGGCACGATTGTCTCCTGTTTACTGTACTATTGTCAATTATTCCCAGTTTTAATGTTCATTTAATGGCAGTAAGTGTGTTTGGTAATAGTTTTCTAATCAGTCATAGTATTATTATTATTTTTTTAATAGAATCATTCCTGCAGGGTTATCTTAAGCACCTGTTTTCCCTGCTTATTATATTCATTGAGCTTGTTTTTGCCAGATGGCAGCATACTGTGTGATAGGATAGAAGTTTCACATAACAGTGCTATGGTATCAGTAAAATCTCTGAATCAATGCCATACAAGAAGGCTACATCAAAAGGAGTATCAGTTTGACTCAACTCTGCGGCATTGGTGTACAGTAGCTATAACCCATTGAGCAGTCCATGGTACTGTTATGTTATTGTTTCTACCAGATTGTGTTGAATAATGGATGTCAATGGTTGTTTTGTATGGTCCCTGACAGTACAGCTCTGTTGTTCACCTATACATTAACAACTTTTAATAGCATACAAAATAATTGGAGGCTAAAAAATTCCAAATGGGGTGAAATTGGAAAAAATCCATAGTTTTATGGATTTCATTTTCATGGTGTTCCCTATGCAGTAAAACTGACCTATTACCTTCCTTCTCCATGTCAGCATGATTACAGTGATACCATATTTGTACAGTCATTCTTTTTTAATACTTATAAAAAAAATAAGAACTGAATTTTGCTTTACATTGATATATATATATATATATATATATATATATACCTACGGAGCTTTGTGAAAGCTCATTTTTTGCAGGGCAATCCGTAGTTTATATTGATATCATTTTAGAGTGTGTATGCCTTCTTTATTACTTTTTATTCCATATTTATTGGGAGGTGATAAGGTACCGAACAGGATAAATATGTTTATATTTTAATACTTTGGGATTTTTGGGACATGGCAGTGCATGTGATCTTTATTTTTTTATTATTTATTTTTATTATAGGGAAAGTGGCTGATTTGAATTTTGGAAACTTTTTTTAAAACTTTTTTAACACATGCAAGTCTCATTAGTGGACTTTAACATGTGATTGTTAGATTACTTGTGCCATATACTGTAATGGATTACCATTGCAGCCTATGGGAGTTGTGCTATGTTCCACTGGAGCCCTGCCAACTGCAGGTCTGTAGAGAAACTACTGCTGTTATAGCCTTGGTTCCTTAAGAGGGACCAAGGCTATCACAAGCAATGAACGGCTCTCCTGATCACCATGCAGGGGAGCTGTTCGGGCCCTGGGAGCACAGTTCTTCCAGAGAAAGCTGCCTCAGATGTCATGGTCAGAATCAACCACAGCATCTGAAGGGTTAAATGTCTGTGATCGTGTTATAACTGGTTGCAGACATCAGCCCAGGTGTCTGCTGTGTGAAAGAGCAAAAACCTGGTGGGAATGGCGGCTGCTGCACCCTGGAGTGGAGGCCACCTTTAAAGATCTGACTTCCGACATATATGTATGACAGAGGTCAGGAAGGGGATAAAGAAAAATTTAAAATGGCTGATGACAACTTGTCCTAGAATTTGAGCAGGACTGGTTGCACTTGCAGAGCTTCCTAGGAGGTGGGGGAGTGGGGCCTCACTACACATAACACTCTGGCGCTTACATATACTGCATATTGGTGAGTTTCCTGTTAGGCTGCTCAGCCATGATGGCCTATCATAAGCAGGGTCATCTTACAGCTGTTGCACAGCAGTGTAGTGAGCCCCCCCCCCATGGCAGGTCTGCAAATGGTGGCAACCTGTCATGCTCACATTCTACAACAGGTTGTTGGTGGCCATTTTAAACCATTCCCCCTTTAAGTTACGTTGTATTATTTTAGCACACATTACTGTAAAATCTATTGGCAGTGCACTCTGGAATTTAATTATTGAGAAGTGTGAGATGACTTGCTGCAACCCATCCAAGAGGTGCTATGGCAGCTAGTACTACTAGACAAAGTGATAATTATTACTGACATAGAGGTGCAAGTAATATATTTAGGTCCACTCTCAGTCTGAATCATAGACATCAGAGTGCTCAGAAACAGATATATAGTGATTTAATTGGCTAGCATATAATATGCTTTCTAGTCAAAGTTCATTTTTCACAGTGAATTACATTATCAGCAGTTCCTTAACATGACTTTTACAGGAATCATTCAAATTACAAGCCAGAAGGACATAGGTAATAGGAATTTGCACTCCCAAGGAACTGAAATTACCTGTTACTGTGTTAGCAGATGGTCATCATGTCAACTCTTCTACTTGCTGAACTTCAGTTCTGCTGAAGGCAATAGCTACAGAAGGTGTATGAAATTTTAGTTCCTTATGGCAGCTCTTCCCTATTACTCAAATTGCTCCTGCATATGACGTGAGAGATTTTCTATATACGGACTTGCAGAATCTGTACTTTAAAGGGGCTCTCCTGGATTTATTAATTAATAAGCTAGGCCAGCTCATCAATATCAAATTGGTGGGGGTCCAAAAAACCACATCACCACCTGATGAAGGAAATAGGTGTTGGAACTACAGAGCTCTGTCCATTATGTAATGGACAGAGCTTGATACTTCAGCACTGCTCCTCTTCACTTCAGTACTGATACAGACATACAATATACCTGATGGATTTTATCACTACCCCTGGGACTACTGAAGCTGAAGTTAAATAGTAGGCTTTAAATCAGGTTAAAACTGAACATCTGCTTCAGCACTCTCTGGTGACCACTTGAGAAAGACCATATGTAGTTGGACTGCTGTGGGTTTTCTGCAGTGAAAAATTTGCAGCAGACCTGCTGGATTTTTGCAGAGGCAAAATTCTCACTAAATGCTGCAGGTTTGCTGCAGATTTCACCTTCTGTCTGCATTGCAGAGGCTGATATCTGCATCTGAATTCTGCAGTGGTGTAATAACCTATATACTCGTACATATACAAGAGGTAAAAACAATAGTCAAAATTGCTTTATGGCTTAACATACCTTAGAAACAGCCACATTTAGGTGTAACAGAATCGGGAACCAGAAATGTGCCAGATAGGAAGTGAATTGGATCACTGAGGCATATTCCAAAAGTGAGCACATCCACCACATATTAAGTGCAAGCAAAGTTAAAAGATATTCAGCAGGAATGTATTATGCACGTGCAACATAAATTAGTTGAAATGTAAATTACAAAACAAGACACATGCAAGATCAGATATGCACATGTGCGGATGCAGAAAATACATCTCTAAGTAATAACAAGAAATGTGCAGCCAGTAAGAAAAAATAGTAGGAATATATAATGATAGAGCCCAAAATACTATTCTGTACCATCGCACATAAAATAGTAGAGAAATTCAAAAGAAATGCTGAAATGTAATCAAGCATACAGGAATATGAATATATATATATATATATATATATATATATATATATATATATGAAAAAGTACCCGATGCTGCCCAAGTATTTACCCTGTCCCCTTAACAGTGACCTCCAAAGAGCTCTGGCCCCTTAACAGTGACCTCCACACTGCCCATCAGATTAACAGAGACCTACACACCGTCACACTTCCTTAACAGTGACCTCCACAGCACCCTACCCCCCTAACTGTGACCTACGTATAACAACAACAAGAGTTGTTATGGAAGACTGAAGCACCTGCAAGTTTCTATTGCCTAATAAGCGTCATGTGACAGTGTGTATGGCAGTTAAGTTATGAGTGAAGGAGCTGCAAGCTTCTATTGGCTAATACGGGTCATTTAATGTGCCACATTTGCATTTTTTGGGAATAGCTTGTCCTAGAGAGCAGAGACCTTTACAAAAATCTTCCAAAACACCCAATGTAGCTATGTGCCAAATTTGGTGTCTGACGGTTCTGGCGTTTTGATGCCTATAGAGGACGGACAGAGACAAATAGACATTCTTTTTTTATATTAAACTGTGCATATATATATTCAAACTTGAGTAATAGTATTTCTAATGTATCATGTTATTAGTTTAAATGACAAATATTAATCCCATGTGGTTGTATGACCACATATAATAATAATATAAGATGTAGAAAAAACGCATACCCTGCAAAGCTAAGTATGAATGCATCATAGAGAACATCCGACAACAAATTAATCAGCTGACAGATGTTATTAAAAATTTACAGTACAATGCATATGGTGAAAACCTCCCTCTTGAGAGACAGCTCCCACATAAACCCAGACATACTGTATAGCACTATAATATGAGGCAAATATGACAAATGCACTCATTATAAATTAATATAATAGACAATATAAAAGTTCAGAAGTTCAAAATCAAGTATGATTGTCATGTATGCCGAGCACATGGAAGTAAAGTACACCCCTATGGTTCAGACAATAAAAAAAGATCACTAGTTAGACCACATATGGAGTACTGTGTACAGTTCTGGGCTCCTGCGAACAATGCAGACATAGCAGAGCTGGAGAGGGTTCAGAGGATAGATGCCGGTGATGAGGACATAGTCCTGCCACTTTGCAAATCACTAGTCAGACCACACATAAAGCACTGTGTACAGTTCTGGGCTCCTGTGAACAAGGCAGGCATAGCAGAGCTGGAGAGGGTTCAGAAGAGGGCAACTAAAGTAATAACTGGAATGGGTGGACTACAGTACCCAGAAAGAATATCAAAATTAGGCTTATTCACTTCAGAAAAAAGACGACTGAGGGGAGACCTAATAACTATGTATAAATATATCAGAGGTCAGTACAGAGATCTCTCCCATCATCTATTTATCCCCAGGACTGTGACTGTGACGAGGGGACCTCCTCTGCGTCTGGAGGAAAGAAGGTTTGTACACAAACATAGAAGAGGATTCTTTACGGTAAGAGCAGTGAGACTATGGAACTCTCTGCCTGAGGAGGTGGTGATGGTAAGTTCACTAAAAGAGTTCAAGAGGGGCCTGGATGTATTTCTGGATGATAACAATATTACAGGTTATAGTTACTAGAGATGGGTCGTTGATCCAGGGAGTAATTCTGATTGCCTGATTGGAGTCGGGAAGGAATTTTTTTCCCTAAAGTGGGGAAAATTGGCTTCTACCTCACAGGTTTGTTTTGTCTTCCTCTGGATCAACTTGTAGGATAACAGGCCGAACTGGATGGACAGATGTCTTTTTTCGGCCTTATAAACTATGTTACTATGTTACTATGTTACTTATGATCACAATGATTACAGGATCTGATCATCAATTTGAAAAAAAACAGACATTAGGTAGAGGATTTATCTCTTCCATGTTTAGAAAACCATATGTATTCAAGCTCTAATTACATGTAGAAACCAAAAGTGAGGAATTTTAACAAACACCTGTAACCTATAATAACTTTTCTGTTAGATTATACAAGTTACCAAAAACAGTGCCTTATTACACACATGATATGTCCCAAGCATATTTACAGGTTCATTTAAAAACATATTTACAGGTCCATTTGGTCTCTATTTGGAATCAAATAGAATGAGGAAAGAAACAATGAGTATTTTGTCACAGATGCTGCCAAGAATCCAGACATCCAGCAAGGGAATCCAATGATGCTATGTTGATGATGATGAGAGTCTATGAAACATATATGGTTACACTAGCTTTGGAAGGATAACTTATCGCAATATATAAAGAAATAAAACTAAGTCATTAAAAAAGGCAATGATTCGACCACTGTGCAAATTACCAAAACTCAAATAATGAACCCACTTCTAAAGAAAACATGTGAAGTGATGTGGACAGGGGCAGACTGGCCATATACCCTATCGGTAAATATCCAGGTGGGCCGATGTCCAGTGGCCGCCTAAGACCCCCTCACAGCCGCTGACCAGGTATATAATCATCTGTGGTTAATGAGGTGCCCTGAATTCAACTGTATGGTCTTCCTCAGTTTGGTGACAGGGCAGTATTTTGTGTTGCACTGTTGTGGTTTTGTTGGGGTGGTATTTTGTGCTGAACTGATTTTGCTGGCTCTGCCCGCTTCTGTTGTCCCTGCCTACTTGTGGCTTATGTTGGCCATGCCTAATTGTGTTGCCCTGCTTTCTGTCAGTTTGGATCCACGTACAATTTAGGGCTACTTTTACAGTTTTTCCAAGGTTACTTTAAGTTCCCAGTCCGCCCCCGGATGTGAATGTAAAGTATATGATGGGTGTGTTAAAAATGCTACTGTAAACATGAAGAATGAAGAAAAGAAAAATAACACTAACCTTGTATGCAAGTACAGTAAATTATAGAAAGAAAGGTGTGAGTAAAATGTGCAAAAAATGTGTGAAAACCGCTAAACAACACAGCAACACAACAGAAAAAAAGATGACTAAAAAATGTATTGGTATGTGATAAAAAGCATGAGATGAAAAAAGGGAGGGGGGATTGTGACTGTGTGCTGTCCACATCCATATGTCTGTTCCGTTGCCCTGCAGAAAAGACAGATATTCTTATATTTGTGGACAAGAATAGGCATTTCTATCATCAAGAAGGATGTTCTGTTCTGCAAAATGCGGAAGGCACACAGCTGGTATCTGTGTTTTGCAGATCTGCAATTTGCGGTCTGCAAAAAAGGATATAGTCGTGTGAGTGAGCCCTAAGAATTGAGGTTCTTCTGGCATGTAAGGAGCGGTCTAGTTGGTATATCACTATACAATCCATCTGTAGAACATTCCAGTGGGATTTAAGAATATTGCCCAGTTCTGTCCATTGATTGTTAGACTAGGAGATAAAGCTTAGATCAGTGTTGGAACAGTCCTTGGTACGCTGATATGCCAATGATAATGCTGATCGAGGATATCTGGGATCAATAAACCATCATGTTAAATCCTTAGTGTGTACTTTAAATCACATTGATACAGAACAATTTCTCTTAAAAATATATTATCAATATGGTTTAATCTCCTCAGCCCCAGCACCACCACTTTAGTGGCCCCTGCTGGTCTCTACATACTTGTCTTGCAGTGATGATATGCAGTACATGCACGTGACCGCTACAGTAATTGGCTGGCCTCAGCGGCTCAAGCCATAAATGCAAGCTTCACTGCTGGTGAGCATTGTTCATTTTTTTTATTTTGTCACATTCCTTGCATTTAGCCATTTTTTTTTACTTTCTAGACACCGTTGTGAAGTTAGTGTTAGAGTGATTTTCTGGGATTACTATTATTTTTAACAGGTATGGTCATGTAGTTGCTTACCTCATGTACATCTTTCTAATGCTTTTTCTTTCTATTCGGACTCTTCCTACCCATTTTCACCAGGTAAACAATTACTCTGGTTTCCATCCTGTATGTAGCACTTCCTGTTCCTGTATCCAAGCAAACCCATGATTAACTTCTCCTTTCTCTATTACAGCTCCAGCACCGCCCCTAACACCACCCAGTTAGTTTATAGCTCCTCCCACCAGCTAGTTATATAGACACTTCCCTATCACTGACACACCCATGGACATAGCATCACAGGAAATAAAGAGATGCCAGAACATGGTCATGTAACCACAGCCCAGAATAAAAAATAGGAGCAATAAAGTAAAAGAAATGCATTACAAAATTACAGCTACCTTCAACGATGGATTGATTCAAATCCGAAAACTCATTTAAATCCCTACAAATTTAGGAAACTATGCAATCAGTACTAAATACATATCTTAATTTGGTGCTTTCACTTGGTATTGCTGTACAGTAGATATGCACCAGATGAAACTGTATTGTTCCCTATGGTAAAACAGATAATAGAAGTAGTTCAATGACATTTCCTTTACTCATTATGCAGCACGGCTCTGCAGACTGATAAATAAGTAAACCTCGGCTACATTAAGGGAGAATTTGCATGCCGTGCTCACAACAATTCCAAGTGGAATAAGGGCAGTTGCTTGATAATATGCATGAGAGCTACAGAGGAGGAATACAGACGGAAGCTCATGTCTGGAAGAATCTGGCTTTTCATTTTCAATCAACTTTTGGGAAATATGGACAGATGTAGTCAATTTATAAAAGAGAAATAAATACTTCAGGTATCTTATAGTCAGAGTAGAATAAATAATGCTATGTTCACACAGCATTCAGGTGAACACGTTCACTGCTATACCACCTCATGGTATACTGTATATTTTTTTATACTGTGACCAATTGCAGACTTACATGTCAGAGGTATATGTCTGGTGAATACATCCAAACCTTAAGTCAAACATATAGTCCAAATATGATGTGAACAGATCGATAAATTAAGAAATGCTGGGACATAGTTTCTGTATTCATCATGCAACATTTAGGCTTTGGCTACACAGCGATCTTGGATGTTACCAGGGGCAAACTGGCCTTAGACCCTACAGGAAAAGTTACTGGTGGACCGATTCCCAGGGGGCTGCCCAAGCCCTCCTCATGGCTGACAGCAAGGTACAAGATCTAATGCTCTCAGCATTAATTACTGTATTTTTTCACCCTATAAGATCCACTTTTTTCCTCCAAAGTAGGTGGGTGGGGGGGAAAGTGTGTCTTGTGGGGCGAATAATTGTTTTTTAATGTCTGCTGTGAGCCTGGGGGTCTGATCTGAGGACTTCTTGGGGGTCATTCACATTGGGGGTCTGAATGGAGGGATTTTATTCACATTGCGGCTGTGATCTGAGGATAAATGAAAAACAACTGTGAAAGGGTGGAGTATCAGGAAGTGAGGTGGATATATATACCCTCCCTTATGTTGACATTATCAGCATACGAGTAAGGAATGAGTTGTGTTTCGAAACGCATCAACTGGACAGTCATGACAAGTCATGCTGTTGAAATACCAATATGTGGATTATACTGCTGTGACTTTGATTTTATGGATTATTACTCAATAAAGTGAAGGGTTTTACTACTGGAGCGGTGCTGAGACTTCTGTTTACTGTTTTTAAAGGAGATGACTGCTCGTGCACCAGGGAGGTAAACTGAATCACGCTGCTCTTTTGTATTTATGTTATTGCTTGCCCGCCTATTTCTGTTGCCCCCATGTGTTTGCCCTGCCTAGTTTTGATGCCCTGCCATCTGTCAGTTTGGACCCACCAACAAAATAGGGCCACTATTATTTTTTTCCAGGGCCACTGTAAGTTACCAGTTCATGGTGTGACAGGAGTCACACGACCAAGGATCGCAACGTAGCAGTGCAGCCATAGAAATGAATGAGGTCGCGGCATGACTCTCAGGTTGCTAAGACTATGACTCCTGAATTGCAGAAAATCCAGCATTTATATGGCTGTACTTCTATACTACAGTCCTTGGTCACTCAACTGTCATGCCCAAGATCGCCGTGTAGCTCCATCCTTAATTTTTGGCTTGGGTCTTCCCTCTCTTTAGGTAAAGCTGAACTGCTGGTTATTGGGAAAAAAAAGTAGAATTTCAATCTGAATACCGTCCACTGCTGTATTATTACCAGGGCAAATCTCCGCACTTTGTATAAGATTTGTGGCCTAGCATAGAGGTGAACTGAAGCTTTCTTCTTTTCTAAGAAAAGAAATTCAGTGTACTGCATAGGCACAGTATTTCATAAAATGTTCCTCCAATAATCTTATCGTTGGGACTTCAAGCAATTAGATGTACTCTGTAGACTGTGCGTTCTGGGTCCACCAGAGACATTCTGTAAAAATGGCAGTTCAAAGTAATAAGACATAACCTTAGCGTTGAGTTGATCTACTTTAAAATGATTTCCTAATCTTAATGTGTTATTGGAATTGCTCATTTCACAAGAGAGGTTCCTGCTAACAATACGGGGCAAAGGCTGGGAATTCATATCCCTTGCTAATGCTTACCAAATTTCCTTGGACCAGTAGACACCAGCAGGTGAATTACAGTGAATTAAGTTATTAGTAGTCTTATAATACACACCTTGTAGAGGAATCACTGATGGAGTGACTTGAGTAATGGGGACGGGTAGCTCCAAGGGAATCAAATACCCCATGGTAGCTGTTTGCAGATGGTTATTACAGTATATCAACCCTTCTACATTCTCAATTATTAGGAGCTGTGACTACCATATGCCTTTCTTCTGCTGAAGATGCATTGATTTGATCTCTCTATGGCAGTTCTTATCTATTACTCAAATTATTCCCACTTGGGAAGTGAGATGTATTTTTTTGATAGGCATTTTAAATATTTAGGCAAAATCTTTGCTGTAAGGATTTGACAACGTGCAGTGTTAGGTCAGTATGCCACGCAGTATTGCGTCTATTATCCTGGTGTATGCCCAGCATGAGCAATCACAGTAGAACTCATTTAAAGCATCATTATTATAACTATTCTATTCCAGGCAACTGATGCAGACATGCTGTACCTCTGATGGATTGTGTCACTTTCCCTGAGACTTCTAAAGTTCAGTAGTAAGCCATAAAGTGGGTTAAAACTAAATAACTGGTACATGGCTGCCTCAGCACTCCCTGTAACAGCTTCTACAAAGCTAATAAGCAATCTACATGAAACTACTTAGAATAAATATGAATATCTATGACTATCTATCTATCTATCTATCTATCTATCTATCTATCTATCTATCTATCTATCTATCTATCTCATATCTATCTATCTCATATCTATCTATCTATCTATCTATCTATCTATCTATCTATTATTTCTCTATTATCTATCTATCTCATATTTATCTATCTAGTATCTATCTATCTCATATCTATCTACTGTGTTTCTCCGAAAATAAGACAGTGTCTTATATTATTTTTTCCTCCGAAAAAAGGGCTAGAGCTTATTTTCGGGGTACGGCTTATTTGGTGGTGTAGTGTCAGTGGGCGTTACTGGCTCTCTCTCATATTCTCTCTGAGCAATTGCTCTGTGCCCTATCTATCTATCTATCTATCTATCTATCTATCTATCTATCTATCGATCTATCATCTATCCCTGTAGTATTTGTTGCATCCTTATCCATTGCTACAGTGGTAGAAATTCAGCTTAAAGCATTTATAGAATTTTAAGTATCAGCAATAACAATAGGTATAATGGGGTCATTTATTAATAACTAGCTGAAGGACCCGGCTTTGCCCGGTCCCCATGAAGCCACACCACTAAACATGAGGCCACGCCCCCTGGCTCTGTGAAGACACGGAGGAGAAGCTGTCTGAGCGTGATCTACTGAAAGGGTGGACATCCCTACGTCCGTCCAGGCACTGCGCCGGACGGAGGACAGGGAGACAGAAAACCAGACTGTCCAGCCTAAAGCCGGACATCTGGCCACCCTAACATCAGCCTGCCCCTAGGGTGGCCAGAGGTCTGGTTTTATGCTGGAAAGTCTGGCTTTCAGACTTCCTGTCCACCGTCCGGTGCAGGGCCTGGACAGACACAGTGATGTCCACCCTTTCAGTAGCTCACGCTCAGACAGCTTCTCCACTGTGTCTTCATGGAACCAGGGGATGTGGCCTTGTGTTTAGGGGTGTCGTGGGGACCGGTGGCACAGCTTCACGTTGTGGGAAGGCTGGACAGTCTGGCTTTCAGACTCCCTGTCCTCTGTCATGCGCAGGGCCTGGATGGACACAGGGATGTCCTTTTGAAGAGCTCAGTCTCAGACAGCAGCACTGTGCAGTCTGAGCATGAGCTGCAGGGAGAAAGTCATCCTCCCTCCCCTGCAGATGACAGAAGTTGATTTTTACCTTCATTTTTTCAATCCCGGTCAAATGCGGCGTGTAAGGGGCGTGGCCTGACTGAGTCGGGGCGTGACTTAGTGGGACCTGGGAGTGGGGCTTTTAAGTCCTTCTTTTGAAGGTGGCCTGAATTACAGGTCAATGCCATAGTAATTTAGGAGGAAGGTGGGTAGCAGTGGAAGAAAACATCTTTTGTTACTACTGAACGGTAAATATGTGAGATTTACATTATATGCCAAATTTTGTGATTGTAGCTGTGACGGTGCGGATTCCTTTAGCGGATACACACACACACACACTCAGCTTAATATATTAGATAAACCCTTAAACTGGCAGTGGTTCTGCAGAGCTCTACATAACTTCGGCAGATCCACCACCGATTCTAAATGTAAGACAGCTTCCTAGCTGTCTTACATTTAAAAAAAATTTCTATGCCTAAGCCAGGTGTAGAAAAGTGTAAATGAGAAAGCAGGTTTGTGCTGCAATCTGTGCCAGAAATATGCCTAATATGGGTGTATTTCTGGTTAGTGAATGGCCCCTAATATTCTTCATGACGTTTCTTGATGAGATAGGTGTCTTCACACAGTGATACATGCTCGATAATGCGCATCTCCTGTTTTTATGGCATGCTTCTCTCTATATATTGGTGCATCACTCCATTATCTAGTAGACCTCCAAAGCTTTTCAAAAGCCAAATGCTCATCCAGATACATTGGCCTCCCAGACAAAGGCTTCCCCCAGCATGGCCAAGGGTGGTAGTTCTTTTTTTCAGTATCAGGGTCACATGGCTTATTGTAGTGTACAGCAGTACCGTGTAGAATTATATGTAGACTTCTTATGATATAATATTTTGGGTGCTGTTAACAATATACTGATGGACTTCACAATATTGGGGAATTATTGAGGTAGATTGTTGTGGTGCCACTGTTGCCCTTTTATGATAATTTTTGATTGTTTTGTGACTATAACCATAACTTGTGGGACCACAACAAAGCATCACCAGTAGTAGTTGATATATAGATATGTGCACTCCATGGCTCTTGTCACTGCCTACACCTTTATGTGACTATGGTTTTACATTCTTTTGGGGGGGGTTCTTTAGTATATATTGGGAGATAAGTTCAGTACAGCTTATATGTTGATACTTTTTCATCTTCTTGTACTGGTATATTTCCTCAATTATTCGTTTGTTTGTATTTTGATGTACTCAGTAAAGATATTTTGATACTTTTATAAATACTTGGGTCGTAGTACTTCTCCCCTTGTGGGGAATTATGTTGTAGGTTTTTCAGTATTCTTCATCTTCACATTTTTGTATTCCTTCTCTTAGTTCAGATACAAGTTTGGTACCTATGTGGGCTGTCACCAAATATTTTACCTAATACATAAACTTGTATACATTAGATTATTTTTGAAGACTTTCTTGTGTTTGGTATTCTATTTTGTAATTGGGCAGCAGGCTATTTGAGGAATGTGTGAACTAGATTTGCATTGTCCTTCAGTCTCTTGCAATGTTAAGAAGATAATAACTCCGTCCTCTAAGCCAGTAATTAAGAAAATCAATGTGAAGTCGACTTCCTCTAGGTGCTGGGATGCCAGTGGAAAACTGGGCACCGTATTCAGCTTTCATCTTCATTTTGTTTCAAGTTGGCAGATAAAAGCAATGGAGAAGGATAAATTGATTCTGTGCAATTAGTGGCTGATGGCTGTTTTTTCCTCATTGATGTTACTGGGTGCAGTTTTTAGTGGCACCCTGTGATTCCCATGTGATATGAACCTGATAGAGAGGCATTCTAAAACAATGGGGTATGTAGGAAATGGAAACTTCAAATGACAAGTGAATTTTACTGGATTTTTTCATATATAAAAACTGATGTTGATTTTTAATTTTTTGATGATCTCCATAGTATGTAGACATATTATCTGTCCTTATTTAAAGGAGTTACTGTATCTTCAACCATTTCCTACACGATGAGATACATATACTATATATGAGATACAGAAGCTCGTCTTATGGTCTTATCACCAGGTCAGCTTCGATTTAAAAATGATAAATTTAATGAAAAATTTAGTGAAATCAGGAATACATGCTCCCATTACCAGATCGAACAATCTGATCATAAATCTGTGGGGCTGCAGTTAAATTCAGAATCCTTCAAGTAACTTACCGTATACCCTGGGCCACATTTACCTATAGGCACAGTAGGTAAGTGTCTTTATGTTGACCTGGTGGAGAATGCCTGTGGTGGGAACATTTTCCAGAAATGTTTAAAGGAGTTGTCTGGGCAGAAAAAAAACTCTTCACTGTTGCATATATATGATCCACATATATTATCTGTTTGGTAATTGAGCTCTTGTGTGTATCTCCCTGTTCCCCAGGTAGGAAGTGTTTTTTTTTTTTTGTGTCCAAGGACTTGTATCTAGTATTGCAGCTCACCCATTTCAAGGTCATGGGACTTTTGATATGAGCCAAAGAGGAGGGGGTGCTGGGAGAAGTGTGACGTATCATCTCCTCTCACTGCACCGGAGTCTGAGATGACACAGCTAGAGTGAAATCAGAAGCTACAGCGCTTCCTCTTGGGGAAGGGAAAGAAAGTCTCACACAAAAGCTCAATTACCAAACAGATAGTATATTAGTGAAGCCTGTATTACATTGGCCGATTTTTCGAAAGATAATCGTTAATGAGTGTTTGCATGTACACTTGTTAATGATCATCTGGCAGTGTAATACTGCCGCAGATTGCCTGACAAACGCTCAATCAAAATCTTTTGACGAGTTAAAAAATGATCATTTGCAGGCAGCAGATCATGGTGTCTAATAGCGATCTGCTGCCGGCAAACCACTTTACAGCATGGAGATGAGCGATGGCATAGAGGAGGATGCATTTAATAGCAGCAGTCTCCTCCACTAGCAAGCAGTTCTCTCCCGACATTTGTCTGCCACATCGGGCTGTGGAATACAGTCTTAACCGTTTTACTTGTATCATATAGGTTTAACAGTGAAGACCTGGACAATCCCTTTAAATTATGGGTATTTATAGGTTAATTGGGTGATCACAGCACCTTTGGGTGACATCCAGGAAGGCACCAGTGGAAGGCTGCAGAGGTTGCTAGATGGAACATCACAATATTGTAAAGCCATACATGACTTTGGTGCAGGCCAATTGATGGGCAGAGTCTAAGCCCTATGCAATCTGTACCTACCATCTTCTGAGATCGGGTCCCGCTTGTAGCCATTTATTACAGTCTATAGCGTGTCAGCGCTGTGCTGCAACAGTAATGGCTTTGCATTTGTTGGCTGTAAATGGTGTCTGATGCTGTCTGACAAATATGACAACCATGTAACTTCATAGGGCCTAGAGGCTGAGGATTGTATATCTCATCAGTGTGTACTACATATGCATTCTACCTCTCTAACATGCACTTCTAATAAACCATTGTCCTTCTGCTTTGGCCCCATGTTGTTCACCTGCTACAGCAGGGATCAGCAACCTCTGACACTCCAGCTGTTCTGAAAATACAATTATTAGAACCTTCCTTTCACTTCTATGGGAGTTATAAGAACAGCCGAGTAAGTGTACATGCTGGGAGTTGTAGTTTCACAGCAGCTGGAGTGCCGAAGGTTGCTGATCCCTGTGCTACAGTTATTAATAGATTTTTCTATTTTTTGTACTCAACAAACCAGAGATTAAAGAAACACTGCCACATGCAGTATTTTTCCATATACTTAAAATGGGTGAGCTGCTAGATACAAGTCCATGGACACAAAAGCCTTTTTTATGTCACGTCACATGACTCTTGAAAAGATCACTCCTGGGGACTCTTAGTTAACTGAACCCTTCTAACATTTTTTTTTTTTTTTTACTTTGGCTGTGATAATATTCATATCAGTTCATATCAGCTCATTACAAGTGCCTAGTATGAAATGCTTATTTTACCCTACAAATCAATTTTCACTTATTACAGTAGGTGGTAACTCAATCTACAGGCTTTCCTCTGTGTTTCTTGACATTTGATTTTGCTGTCACCATTTGTCAGGCAAAATATGAGCAGAAAGAAGTCTGGCTTAGCATTTCCTCCTGCTGCTGTCTGACTTAGCACAAAAGAAATTAGGTAAATTATATTATTATGCAAATTATCAAATAAAATGTATTTCATAACATGGATAATTGCCTTGACTGCTTAATATACAACAGATTTGTCATGTCTCTTACAGAAGATTCAAGTTCATGTCACACTGAAGAAGGTTTTTGAAGTAAAAGTGATAAATATGGTTGAAGGTGCTTACAAACCTCAGATAGCTGTCGGCTGAACATTCATTCAACAGCTATTCTTCCCAATGTCACCACCCCACCCCATCTCATACAGATTCACAGTTGGGTCAGTCAAGTTTGTTCTTAGTAGAGAACTGGGGATAAGGCCCCTTTCACACGAGCGAGTTTTCCGCATGGGTGCAATGCGTGACGTGAACGCATAGCACCTGCACTGAATTATTACCTATTCATTTCAATGGGTCTGTGTACATTAGCGTTTTTTTTCACGCATCAGTTCTTCGTTACTTGAAAAACGCAGCATGTTCTACATTCTTCGTTTTTCACGCAGCCCTGGCCCCATAGAAGTGAATGAGGCTTCAGTGAAGAACGCATTGCATCCTGCAAAATGGTGTGAGTTTCCCTGAGCACCCTGAACGCATCCGGACCCAATTTGTCTCGTTCGTGTAAAAGAGGCCTAAGTGACTGATAAACACAACCGTTGGTGGCTTGTCTCCTGTAAGGAGAAAGGATTGGGCATGGTCCTAAAATGCCTGATCCTTCTTTCTCCCACCATTGGCCATCAGGTGAGAGTTGGGACACTGGCTGACGTTCATCTAATATGTACAGTACGTCCACCTTTAGTGTTCTCACAAATTATGTGACTTAACTATAACTATGAATTTCAAATCCTGTCATTCTGTGCTATGGGTTCAAAATATGTCAAGGAATATCATTGTTAGGGCTTGTTCACATGGTCGTTGGATGGCAGTGCCTGTGCTGCGGACCGCAAATTGCAGTTGGCAATGCATGGGCACTGACCGTGGGGCTTCCGCATGCGGATCGTGGACCCATTCACTTCAGTGGGGTCCGCGATCTGCATCCGACTGTCTGCACCTCAAAAAAATAGAGCAAGTTCTATTTTTTGCGGTGCAGAGGCATGGACAGGAACACCAGGGAAGCACTCCCTAGTGCTTCCGTGGGGTTCTGATCCGTACCTCCGTTCCGCAAAGCACCGCATCTCCGGGATTGCGGACTCATTCAAGTGAAGCCCGTGTGTTGCCCTTAGGCTAAGTTCACACTTCAGCTATTTGATCAGTTATTTCTATCAGTGACTGCGAGCCAAAACCAGTAGTGAAGCCTACTCAGAGATCAGGTATAATGATTTGATTTGCACCTATTCTGTACTTTTTACCTGCACCCGGTTTTGGCTCACAATGACTAAGAGAAATACCTGACCACATAACTGAAGTGTGAACTCAGCCTTACCAGATTTATACATTTCAATATCTTTTGAATGTACATTGTGAATATAACTGTCCATGTATTAAAATTTCAGCTTCCAAGATCCTAAGGTACAGCATAAATAGACTGCTTCCAATCTCGGTGCTGCTGGAAGTGACCTAATTAACATGTAGAGATCTAGACAAACCACTGGGACAGACTGACTCAACCACTATAAAACTTTTCATCTGAATCACCTGATCTTCACCTTTTATTTTAACTCTTTCCATCTGACTGAGTAACTAGGTCAGCTTGCAATAGATTAAACAATATGTTTCTTGCACAATTTCTTGCACTATTTTGCAGTTAATAGTATAGTTGTCTTTTAAAGTGTCAGGCAGTGCTTTCTGACTTTCGGTGGACATTTTGTAATGATTTATGTAGTCGAATTCAAAATCCTACATGAGTTGTAACATTTTGAAATGTTTTATGTTTCTTTTCCAGTTTTTATGTCATTAGAATTCCTTGGCCATTTTAGGGTGTCTTCATACACAAGTTGTTGATGCATTCTTGGTAGCCTCTACTACAGTGGGTTTTGCACCTTATTTTATGTTAAAAAATGCTGTGCCAGTTGTTACATTAAAGACAATAGTAAATTATTCTAAAGTCTACATACAAAGTGTTCTGGTTCTGGTTTGTGGCATTTTTGGGGTTCATATAAAATAATCATCATGTTTTTTTCTGAGCCTACATCATGCCAATTCATGACATCATGTTTAATTTCTTAATATATCTATAAAGCAGTGAAGGCGAACCTTTAGAGACCGAGTGTCCAAAATCCACTTATATATTTCAAAGTGCCAACATGACAATTTAACATAGTTACATAGTTAATACAGTTGAAAAAAGACAAAAGTCTGTGAATTATAGAAAATGGGAGTGAGACACAGCCTTTTTTAAAACTCTTCAGTGTTCCTGCTGTGACCACATCCTGAGGTAGACTATTCTACAGATTTAGGCTTGTTTCACATCTGTGTTAAGCAGATCTGGCAGGCTGTTCTGGCCGGGCTAAGTATTGTAGCTCAGCCCCATATATTTCAACTAGGCCATGTGACCAATGTACAGTGATGTCACATGATTTAGGAAGAAGCCACAGTGCTTACAGAGTGCCAGGCCTCTTCTAAAAGCTGATCTGATATGACCCATCCTGAGGATAGGTCATCAGCATTATTTTGCGGGTAACCCATTTAATTCTTTTAATCTTTCCTTATAACTCTACATGCCCCTTATCAGTTTAGTTGCTCTGCTTTGTACTTTTTCCAGTTCCAAGGCATCCGTTCTATGGACTGGGTCCCAGAAATAAACTGCATATTACAGATGAGGCAGCACCAAAGTTTTGTAAAGTTGTAATATTACATTGTTGTCCCATGAGTCCATGCCTCGTTTAATACATGACAATATCCTGCTAGCCTTAGAAGAAGCTGATTGACATTATATGCTGTTATTTAATCAATGATCTACAAGCGCATCCATATCCTTTTCTACACTGACTCTCCCAGTGTTACTGCCCCATATGATGTATTTAGATTATTACTACCTAGATGCATAACTTCAGATTTATCCACATTGAAACTCATTTGCCAAGTGGCTGGTAGTTTATGGACATCTTCCATAGACTTCACAGTAGTACATAGCTTGGTGTGATCTTCAAAAATAGAAACAGTGCTATTAATCCCATCCTTTATATCATTAATACGTAAGTTAAAAATAGTGGAGCCAGCACTGAACCATTCACAACTAGGGATCATTAGCAAGGTACCAGTCAATAGAGAATCTATAGAAATTATGAACAGGGACACAGAAATAATAGAACTCTTTAAAAACTTTCAGGTATAATCTATCTGTACCCGGAGCTTTGTTCACATTTACCATATTTAACTTATCTTGGACCATATCTACATTTAGCTAATTTAGTATATTACTGGATGTAATATCAGTCCTGGAACTACCAATATCAGCTCCTTTCTCTTTTGTGTATACAGAGATGAAAAACATTTAGTAGCTCTTCTTTTCTGCTGACCATCCCCCATTACCATTATTTATGGGACCTACTTGCTCAGACCTTGTTTTTTTAAGCATTTATATATTTAAATAATTTTGGCGGATTTTATTTTGCTCTCTTTCTCCAGTAGTTGTTAATTTTGTATTTTTACAGATGTTATCCCATTTTTACAGATTTTATTAAGCCCTTTGTAAATTTTAAAGGCTACAGCTGACCCCCTCAGATTAGTATTTTTTAAATGCCATTTGTGTATTATCCTTTTTACAGTAGCTGTAAGCCATTTGGGGTTTAATTTTAGCCATTTATACTTGTTACCTATAGGAATACATTTTGCAGTGTAATTACCTGATGTAGAGTTAAATCTCTCCCTATTATGTGACAATAGCTGCTCCCAGTCCATGCCCTGAAATGCTGCCCTCAACCTAGGGAAATTGGCCTTTTCAAAATGAAGTGTTTTTGTCCTCCCTGCCAGGGTTTGCTTTTTATAGTTCAGGTGGAATATAATTACTGGATATTGAGGTCACTGTTATCAAGTGCTTCATGAACAGTGATATTTCCAACAACTCTGCAAATTAGTTTGTAAGGCTGAAAAAGTCATGTCCATCCAGTTTCGCCTGTTATCCTGCAAAGTTGATTCAGATCCAGCTAGAAGATGGGCTGCTTGCTTACTGAAGGATCAGATTACGTAGAAAGCTAAGGAGAGGGGAGAAGGATTAGAAGTTTGCAGCTGCTGGAGATAAGTACTGATACAGAGAAATACAGAGAGACTGCTGCTTGCTAGTAAGTGATTTACTGCCTTGATTGATGGATTTACATCTGAACTTAATTCTGATTAATTCTGTTGCACAATGTTATGCTGGATTTTGCATTGTCCGTATAAAGGTGCTGCAGATCACCCAATGACCAGATTTTGCTGTCTAAACAGCATTCTGCTGAAAGAACAGCCAATTGTTCGGAAGGAACACTACTTTCCTGATAATTGGCTGCTGGTTAGAGCATGTAAATCCAGCATTACTCTAATGTTTAGCTACAATGAGTTAGGAAGCAGATTATCCTGTCTCCCCATGTCTTCTGTATAGACAGACATGATTCCAGCTAGTCTCAAAACACAAGTCAAAATAATAGAATTACAGAGATTCTGCTAGAAAGTGACCCATACAAGCCATATAACAGCCGGCAGTTTATTCCGAAAAAGTCCATGAAATGCAGCTACACTTTACACATTTTATACTGTAAAAGTGAATTTTACACTGTCATTAATAGTGAGCCCTTCTAATTAATTCTTCTACAGCCCACTATTTGACAGCTAGCAAGAAACATAACAGACATTAGATGACTACATTGTATCTCTAGGCACTACCTACTACTCTGCAAGTTCTGATGGTACATATTGGATTACATTTTCTGGAAAGATGGACTTAGAGATTGGTGTACAAAAATAAGGTGAGGTTGTGTTTTTAAACATTGTGTTTATGTTGTAGAGGATACAAGGGAGATAGGGTATCAAATTATTCATTAGTACATTAACGTCAACATCTCATGTGTGCAAATGAACTCATAGAAGCGAACTCATAGAGACACCTGTCTGTAGGCAGCACCAGGGGCGGATTGGCCATAGACCTTACAGGGAAATTTCCCGGTGGGCCGATGCCCAGGGGGCCGTCTGAGCCGGCCAGTGGAAGTTTTTCGGAATGTATTTTGTGCTGCTGGCAGTATTTTGTGATGGACTGTGATATTTGGCTATGCTGGGGTGGTATAATGTGCCACAATATGGCATTGCTGGCCCTGCCTGCCATCAATTTGGACCCAACCACAAAACAGGGCCACTTTTAGTATTTTTTCCAGTGCCACATTAAGTTTCCAGTCCGCCCCTGGGCAGCACTGTTGTTGTCCCTCATCAGTACTGGTTGGTTACCTGAGAGTCCAAAACCACAGCTCTGGAGGGATGTATTTCTTATTGAAGAGACAAAGGGGTGTATGGAAAATTATTTTTTCAGCCATGCTCCATAGGAAAAGGATAAGTGGAAATATTACAGTAGGTTATTGAAGCTGAAGCATTCAGTAAAAACTAGCTATAAGCAAGACAATTATTTATGAGACTAATCAAGATTCCATACTATAAATTCATCTGAGGAAATGAAATGATTACTTCTTTATCACTGTGATTTTCTCCACGATATTTTTTTTTTTCAAATTCAAATGTTTATTTGGTTTTATGGGAAAAGATTTTTTTGTTAAACAAATACAACGTACAAAACAGTACAAATAAAACAGATATTGGCAAATGAAACCAACAGTGTGACGAGTGTCAATGATAAGACTTATCCAGAGTCTGAAGTAATTACAACAAAATTTGGCATGAAGCGAGGCTAGAAATGACAGTAGCGTCGCAAATATCTCAAGGGAAGGTGGGGAAAACATGGGGAGAAGAAGAAACGGATAAGAAAAAAGGGGGGAGGAAAGACGGGGAGAGGGAAAGGCATACGAATGAACCAAGAAGTCAGTGTCAAGCATTTCTGTAAGAACCCGAGCTCCTATAAGTCTCCCAGGGCTCCCAAACCTTGAGGAAAAGGGAGAACTTATAAGGAGTGTGTGCAATCAATTCTTCCATTCTTTGGAAGAGCATGACCTCTTCAAACCATTCTTCTAGGGTTGGGGGTGTAGATGATTTCCAATGTCGTGGGATCACTGTTTTGGCAGCTTGAATAAGGTATTTCAATAAGGATTTCTTGTAGGCCGGGACATTAAGGTCAAAGAGAAATAAGAAAAAAGCTTCCGGAGAGTTGGGCATTGGGAAGCCAGTTATTTTTTGAATATGAGTATGAACTGAATCCCAAAAAGGCCATAGACTGGAACATTGCCACCAAACATGTAACAGAGTGCCCTCTGCAGATCCACAGCGCCAACACCTGTCCGAGACCGACGGTGAACCATTTGTGCAGTAGGGAAGGTACTCTATACCACCTAGATAAGATTTTGTAGCAAGTCTCTTGTGCTTTGGTGGCCAGTAGGGCTTTATGAGTAAAGGTGAAACATCTACGCCATTGAGTGGGTGTGACAGATAAGTTTAAATCGCTCTCCCATTTTGCACAGAATGGGAGGGGGTTGGGATATTTTTTGTTCCAGCAGTAACTTATGTAAAAAGGAAATGTCACGGAAAATCGCAGATGGGGCAATACAAGCTTTTTCAAAAGCTGTTAGGCTCCTGTCCAACTTATGGGACGCGCGTATGGTGGTGAGAAAATGTTGTAGCTGGGTATATTCAAATTGGTGTTTTGGTAAAGGAGGAGTATTATTCAGGATGGAGGGTAGGGGTTTTAAGGCAGATCCCGAGAGAACGTGATAAAAACGAAGAGGTATAAGTTTAGTCCCCGACAGGTATGATTTTAGCAGAGTTTCCTGGAGGGATTAGAGGATGATCCGTGATTGGGACTAGGGGCCCCTGGGTATCTATAAGGGAGGACTCCACACATATAGTCCTTAAGGTCGCGAAGGTATGGGTGAAAGTGAAAGAGAGCGTATCTCGTATGGAAGGTGGTACGATCTTCACCCAAGGGATCACTGACAAGGCAACCTGAGATAGACTTCTGGCTATGAAGACCCAAGGTTTCTGGGAGTAAGAGCGGCAGGCATCTAACAATCGAGCATAGGCTGCAGCCTGATAGTAGAGCTTACAGTCCGGAAGACCAACCCCGCCCTCTTCCTTAGGTCGGACAAGAATGTCCCATTTGATCCGAGGTCTACCCGGAGACCAGATGAACTTCAGGAAGCATTTACGGATCCTGAGCCAAAAGGAACTGGGGATGTGGGGATGGTCTGCAGGAGGTAGAGTATTTTAGGCAAAATATTCATTTTCAGGATGCTAATCCTTCCAAACCACGAAAAATCCCCGCGACGCCAAGAGTCAAGATCCTTCTCGAACTGGGTGACCAAGGGGAGAAAGTTGTCCTGGAACAAGCGAGATAAGTCAGAGCTCATTTTAATCCCTAAGTAGGTTATGCCTCCAGAAGGCCAGGAAAAGGAGAATGAGGTTCGGAGGGATTGCATCAGATCTTGGCCCAGGGAGATGTTAAGAGCATGCGATTTGGCCATATTAACCTTGAAGTTAGACCACTGCCCAAATTTAAGAAGCTCCCGTTGGATGCAGGGGAGGGAAATTCTAGGGTTTGTGACATACAGTAAAAGGTCATCGGCGAAGGCTGCACATTTATACTCCCGACCGCCCACTTGTATACCCCAAATGTCGGGATTGTCCCTAATATTGGCCAAAAGGTGCTCCATTACTAGGGCGTATAGAAGAGGAGAAAGGGGACAGCCTTGACGAGTACCATTATGGATAGAGAAGGGAGCGGATAAAGAACCGTTGATTTTAACCCATGCTGAGGGTGAGTGGTATAATGACAAAATTTTTTACGTAAACCATGGGCCCAGGCCAATATGGGCCATGGTTGCTTTCAGAGAGGACCAGGAAATCCTATCAAAAGCTTTTTCAGCATCTAGGGACAATATTATGAGGGGGATACGGCGTTTTTTGGCGTTATGGATAATGTCTAATGTCTTAAGAGTGTTATCCCTAGCCTCCCTCCCCGGCACAAATCCCACCTGATCTGAGTGAACCAAGGAAGGCAAGAAGGCGTTCAAGTGGTTCGCCATAAGTTTAGCAAATATTTTAAGATCAACATTCAGTAGAGAAATTGGGCGATAGCTTGCGCACATTTGAGGATCTTTATCTGGTTTGGGAATGACCGCAATATGGGCCATTAGGGACTGTGCCGAGAAAGGGAGGCCAGGGGACACTGCATTGAAGACCTTGAGGAGAAAGGGTGACAATTTGTTCGAAAATTCTTTGTAGAATCTAGCCGTGTAGCCATCTGGACCGGGACTTTTACCGCCAGGGAGAGATTTAAGTACAGTCTCGAGTTCCTCGGACGTGAAAGGGGATTCCAACGAGGCGGATTGTTCCGCTGTGAGCTGTGAGGCAGAAGATAGCGGTGTGTCCGCCGGTTTAGATGAAGCCGGCAGACCGTACAGATCAGAATAATAAGAATGAAAAGTGGCTGCGATGTCTTGGGCGGTGTAAACCGGGGCCCCCTGAGAAGATTTCAAGACAGGGATATGTGAGGACGCCATTTGTTTTCTGAGTGCCCTAGCTAGCATCTTCCCACTTTTGTTACCGAATTCATAGAACGTACTGCGACATTTCTGCACCATTCCATGGTAGGATTTGTCCAAGAGACGTTTGGCCTCTAAACGGGCTTCTTGTAGAGCCCGGAGAGTGGCCTGTGTGAGAGCGCGTTTATGAGCCAATTCTAGGGTGACTACTTTACGAAGGGCGATAGTTAGGGTATGTGCTTTTCCTTTTTTAAGTCTGGTCCCATGTTTAATCAAAACACCTCGAAGGACACATTTAAGGGCCTCCCACTGGGTGGTCAAAGGGGTGATGTCAGAGTGGTGATTATCAAAGAAGTCAGAGATGGATTGGGAAATCTCAGCTACACACACAGAATCTAGTAAGAGGGATTCGTTGAGCCTCCATACCCATTCCTTCTTAGAGAAACAAGGAAGTTGCAAAGAGCAATACACAGGGGCATGGTCCGACTACAGGATGGGACCTATATGCGTGGAGTCCAACCAAGAGAGAGCATGATGTTGTAGAAGGATATAATCTATACGACTGTAAGAGGAATGCGGGGATGAGAAGAAGGAATAATCCCTATCTGTAGGGTGTTGAAGGCGCCATGGGTCGCAGAGTTGCAGTTGTAGGAAAGCTTTTTTGACCTTTTTGATCGTCCCATAAGATAAAGTAGCTCGGCCTGAAGAATTATCTAAAGTGGGGTCTAGAGTAAGGTTCAGATCCCCACAAAGGATCACAGAGCCTTTCAGATGGGGGAGGGCCCTATCTACTAAATTGACCAGGAAGGAGACCTAGTTATGGTTAGGAGCATATACATTTAGAATTGTGAATTCCCTCCCGCCTATACTAATAGACAGGATTAGATACCGGGCCTCGGTATCCACCACACAACCAAGCAGCTGAAAAGGTAAAGACTTGTGGATTGCTATGGCAACCCCTTTAGATTTGTTGTGTTGATTATTGGCA
The DNA here is from genome assembly GCA_900303285.1 of Rhinella marina. Taxonomy (NCBI): domain Eukaryota; kingdom Metazoa; phylum Chordata; class Amphibia; order Anura; family Bufonidae; genus Rhinella; species Rhinella marina. The sequence continues at coordinate 257,354 of ONZH01016989.1, forward strand.
GCATACCAGGTGGTGAAGTGACGATGACGGAGGCCCAGGGTAGAGCCCTCTTTGAAATGGGTTTCCTGAAAGCATATGATGTGTACTTTCTGTCGGTGAAAGTGATGGAGCACCTGGGTTCATTTTTGCGGAGTGTTCAAACCTTTTGCATTGAATGATGCGATTTTAAGGGAGGACATGACAGGACACAAAGGGGAGGGGGGGGCGAGGGCAGAAACAGGAAGAGGAGGAAGACAAGAAAGAGGGGAGGTAAGGTGAGGGGGAAAAGCCCCAAACCTAGAGGGGTATGGAAAGGTACAAAAAAAAAAAAAAGGGAAAAGGGGGGGAGAAACTCAAAAAAAAAGGGGAGGGACCAAGTGGTCCAAAGAGACGGTCACTCGGGAGATATGAGCCCCCAAGAGAGTGTCTCTGCCTATTCGGGTAAGGTGTTAGCCAAACAGCAGAGTTCCAACTGCCGTCCCTGCAATGAGAAAATATACTGAGGAAGAGAAAAAACAGAACCAGTAACAGCAAAATCCACAGCTAGTGCTAATGAATAAGGGGAATACAAGAAAAGCAGCTAGCTAAGAATATGGAGAAACAATAAAACCAGAGCAAAATGATACATATCAGCGGAATGGACGTGTAGCTTGGGAATTCCGGATGGGATCTTCTGGACGCCTACGACGATTCCAAGGAGTGCGGGATGGAAGTCCCTGAGAGCTCCATGCAGAATGTTGAGAATGCGGCAGTCCCTGCGGAGGAGGAGGGTTAGAGGGCACAAAGGAGGGCCATGGGCCTAAGTCCACAGGAGGCAGATCGAGCTCTTGAAGAAATCCAGGCAGGTCAGTGATGCTCCTGAGGGTAGCAGAGCGGCCCCTGTGGCCAGCTATTAGAGCGAAGGGGAAACCCCAACGATAGGGAATCCCCTCGTCACGAAGCATGGTTAAGACAGGTTTCAGTGCCGCTCTTTGCGCTAGGGTGTATCAGGACAGATCTTGTAGAATCATAATGGACGATCCCGCAAATGAAAGAGAAGAATGTTGCCGAGCCTGAAAAAGGATTCGCTCCTTGATGGCGTAGAAATGAATCCGGCATATGACATCCCGAGGCGGTGAGCCCTCTGGAGGAGGGGGCGCAAGGCCCGGTGGGCTCTATCTATCTCAATATGGGAGGAGCATGGTCGCTCCAGTAAGTCATTGAAAATGGTGAGGAGAGCCGGCAGGAGATCGGCAGACGCCACAGTTTCAGGTATTCCCTGGACACGAATGTTGTTGCGGCGCCCACGATTCTCAAGGTCATCTAGATGTTGTTGAAGAATGTATATTTGAGTCCCTTGCGCTTGAGTAATATCCTGGAGAGCTTTCACATTTGCGTGAATTCCTGAGTGATCTTGAGAGATAGTGTCCACTCGATCAGATAGAGTAGTGAGTTCAGCTCTATATTGAGCGAATTCTTGCTTGCATTCTTGGAGTATTTGGGAAGCAAAGACTGAGAGGTCTTCTTTGGTAGGTAGAGAGCAAAGCAACTGGCGCAGATCCGCCACAGTGGGTGGCCTGGCGTCGTCTGTAACAGCAGACAGAACATGCTCAGGTACTGCTGAGGGAGGGGGGGTTGGTTTGACAACTTTGGGGGCAGAGGTAGTCAGCTGGGCAGGGGCATTAGGGTAGTCAGAGCGAGTCCCTCTACGGCCCTCCCAGGAGGAAGATCCAGTGGACCATTGTGGTGAAGCCGCCAGTGAGGAGATGGGGGAATCTGGAGGGGATAGAGGGCCCCGCACTCGGTCCATTTGAGCAGGCTGTGGTTTAGGAGGAGAGCTCTGGCCCCAGGAGCAAGGGGGCGATCTGCAAGGTGTCACCAGAACAGGTCCCTGAGGTGGAATTATGGAAGGAGCCACCACTGTTGGTGCCTGCTGGGGATTAAAGGCAGAGGCGGTGGGTCTCAGGGTGGAGGCCCTAACGTGGGGGCGCCGCTGGAAGAGAGCGACGAGCAGCAGGGGACCCAGGTGGGGTCTGAGAGAGGAGCAAGGGACTTGCCTGTAGGAGTGAGGTGGCTTCCGCTGGGCATACCGCACAGTCAGTTGATGTAGAGATGCCGGCAGGCACATGTGGCTCCAGGGATTGCGACAGGCCGCCGCCATGATGGGCTGTAGTAGGAGCCGTAGGCGCCTCCCGCTCTAGGAGGACGGAGGCAGGCGGAGGAGTTGATCCGCGATCCGGTGCAGGAGGGGCTGAATGCGTGTGCCCCGGGGCTCGCCTATGGATGGCTGGATCCGGAGATGTGTCTGCCGATTGAGTGGGAGAGGAGGCAGGGGTAGGTGACACGCGGCTGCTCCCGCCACCATCATGCAGGCCGTTCCCGCGCTCAGCCGGTCCCAGGTCCTGGCTGTTTTCTAGCTCCTGTGGCCGCAGAAAGAAGGAACTAAGATCCCCTTGCGATGCAGAAAGGGGAGCCGATGGTCTGGCTCTACCCTTTCTGGTAGATTTCCCCATGATAGCTGTGGGTTCGCTTGGTTAGAGGCAGATGGACGGAGGAGCTCTGCAAGGACGCTTCTTCACTCCGCCATGGCTAGCCACGCCCCCCCTTCTCCACGTTTTTTAATAATGGATAATAGTGAACATGTTGATGGAAAATGTCTAATACTTTGGTTGATTAGAAATGTTTGTAACATGAAATATATAATATTCATATACTGTACATTCATAGCACAAAAGTCATTGAATTTGAAAATACAGTAACATTTATTCCATAGATGCTTGGCTTGGAAATGTGCAATAGATCTGTTTATGCAGTGTATTGTATCTTATTCATTGACAAATAGTCCTGGTGTAGAGATTTCTAGAGCATAAAGAGCCAGCTGCAGCCATCTTGATTAAAGACCCTTTGCGAGGTGATGTATGACCTCACCACACTGGCCGTCATGGTGACATCATCACCAGCCGCGTGAGATTTTGCGCTGAATCTTCAGTCAAGATGGCGGCAGCCAGCTCTTTGCGCTCAAACAGATGAGGTAAGTAGGATTTTATTTATTTATTTTTTATTTTATACTTTAATGTTAATGCCAGATGCCATGATCAGCTATGAATGTGGCATCTGAGGGGTACAATGACGGAGAGTGGCACAATCACTGCTCTCTGTCATTGCACCCACAACAAAGAAATGCTCTTTGTGACTAACTAATTCATGACAAAGCAAATTTTTTCGTAAAATTTGGTGAAGCAGCTGAATTGAATTTTCCAATAGTCCATTCTACCTTCTCACAAAAAGGATAGAACATGTGATGTTCTTGTCCATTTTGTGATCAAGAATAGACATTTATAGCATAGGTTGGGATGTGTGGAACTGGAAAATGCAGGGCACATATGGCGGGTGTCGATGTTTTTTCAGATCTGCACTTTGCAGACTGCAAAATGGATCCGGTCATGTGAATGTAGCCTTAGGCAGCGTAATCCTGGACCAAGCAGTTAGAAAATAAGCTACATTCATCACACTGGCAAATACCCTTTGATAAATTTGACGCACCTTTAGACATTTGTGTCTATCAATAAACCACCTGTTCACTGGCTTGGTTTATGCCAAATATTTGCATTATCATTTTCATGCTGTTTTGTTGCACGTTGTCATGTTTTACTCTACGTCTCCTTTCTTTCAAACAGCCCCCTGTCATCTAGACCCTATACACTGTTCTTTTTGTCTCAAATGGTTGATAAATGTTTTGAAACAGTTGCCTTGAAAGTTGGGCACAAATTGAGCCACAAAAAGGTGCAACTCCATTAGTAAATGTTCCTTGTTACTGAATGGAAAATTATACATTTTCACTTACAACATGTTTTTCGTACGGGCTCTTACATTTTTTTTCTGCAAAATGTTAAAGAACTGGTGTTTGTGATCAGGATTAGAGATGAGCAAAGTTCTTTAAAGTTGAATTTGGCTGCTTCACCGAATTTTACAAAAAATTTTGCTTTGTGACGAATTACTTTGTCATGAAGCGCATTTCTTTGTAAATGGCGGTTGCAATGACAGGGAACGACGATTGCGCCACCCCCACTGATTGTGGCATCTGAGATCCATATTAAATCATTTTACTGTATACATGTAGATGAAAAGGGAGGACTATAGAATCAGAGACCAATGCATGGGCACTTTCCAATATAGTCCATTTTGCAATAAAACCATTTCATTTAATATATGGCACTTCTATATGTGTTTTCAATATGTTAATTGAATGGAGCTCCAACCATGTGTGACCAAAATTTGTAAGACATTTCCAGAGATATATCTTTATTATATTGTGATATAAGAATTACATTTTTAGTGGAAGTGGTGGGATTGCCAGGTTATATGTGATATTTGGTAAATAGATTCTAAAAATATTTTCTGCTCCTGAGCAGACGTGCTGAGAGTACAAACCCCTTAAAAAGCTTTTTTCTTTGAAATCCTTGAGATGCACTGTGTAATTTAATTTATGAGGCATTATCAAAAGGCCATGCAAAGAAAGACATGATGTCAGGTTGCAGGAGGATCAGAAAGAGCTCTCAGGTCCTAATGATGCTTACTTGTCTTCATCCCTATGAGCTGCAAAAGGAAGGCTGTCAATTTCCTCCTATTGACTGCAATCCCTTCAGTACTGTAGTGTCCTTCTTTTGTATCCCAGGGACAAAACACAGTCTTGAAAACATATTTTCCATTGAAGTTTTTGTATAACTAATACATCAGTGAGACCCTAATGATTACATTTACAAAGTGAGATCACTTTTTCCCCAGTTGTTGGGTTTTCACTTCATGATTCTGTTTCTTTTTTCTCTAGGTCACCATCCTAATAAGCCTGGCACTGGCATTTCTTGCTTGCATAGTATTCCTTGTGGTCTACAAAGCCTTCACATATGATCACAGCTGTCCGGATGGATTCGTATACAAGGTATGCTGCAGTCATTTCTCTCACTGAACAAAAATGCAATGCTAAAGGTATACCATACTAAAATGGCACATTTTGGGATTTAAAAAAAAATTAATTACATCTTCAAAGGAATAGTAATCCTGATTTAAATAACATTCAGTGAATGTCCACAGTACATAGTCACATTATTATGATCACCAGAGTAACTGCTGTGTGTAGCACAGACAGCAGCTAGATGGACTGGGAGTGACTCAATAAGGTCCTGGTAGGTTATCACAGGTACAGTGCCTTGCGAAAGTATTCAGCCCCCTGGGAACTTTTCAACCTTTTGCCACATTTCAGACATCAAACAAAAAGATATAACATTTTAAATTTTTGGTGAAGAATCAACAACAAGTGGGTCACAATTGTGAAGTGGAACGAAATTTATTGGATCATTTAAACTTTTTTTGTAATAATAAAACGGAAAAGTGGGGCGTGCAAAATTATTCGGCCTCCTTGCATTAATACTTTGTTGCGCCACCTTTTGCTGCGATTACAGCTGCAAGTTGCTTGGGGTATGTCTCTATCAGTTTTGCACATCTAAAGACTGAAATTCTTGCCCATTCTTCCTTGCAAAACAGCTCGAGCTTTGAGGTTGGATGGAGAGCGTTTGTGAACAGCAGTTTTCAGCTCTTTCCACATATTCTCAATTGGATTCAGGTCTAGACTTTGACTTGGCCATTCTAAGACCTGGATACGTTTATTTTTGAAACATTCCATTGTAGATTTTGCTTTATGTTTGGGATCATTGTCTTGTTGAAAGATAAATCTCCATCCTAGTCTCAGGTCTTTTGCAGACTCCAACAGGTTTTCATCCAGAATGGTCCTGTATTTGGCTCCATCCATCTTCCCATCAATTTTTACCATCTTCCCTGTCCCTGCTGCTAAAAGCAGGCCCAAACCATGATGCTGCCACCACCATGTTTGACAGTGGGGATGGTGTGTTCAGGGTGATGAGCTGTGTTGCTTTTACGCCAAACATATTGTTTTGCATTGTTTCCAAAAAGTTGGATTTTGGTTTCATCTGACCAGAGCACCTTCTTCCACATGTTTGGTGTGTCTCCCAGGTGGCTTGTGGAAAACTGTAAACAAGACTTTTTATGGATATCTTTGAGAAATGGCTTTCTTCTTGCCACTCTTCCATAAAGGCCAGATTTGTGAAGTGTTCGACTGATTGTTGTCCTATGGACAGACTCTCCCACCTCAGCTGTAGATCTCTGCAATTCATCCAGAGTGATCATGGGCCTCTTGGCTGCATCTCTGATCAGTCTTCTCCTTGTTTGAGATCAAAGTTTAGAGGGACGGCCGGGTCTTGGTAGATTTGCAGTGGTCTGATACTCCTTCCATTTCAATATGATCGCTTGCACAGTGCTCCTTGGGATGTTTAAAGCTTGGGAAATCTTTTGGTATCCAAATCCAGCTTTAAACTTCTCCACAACAGTATCACGGACCTGTCTGGTGTGTTCCTTGGTCTTCATGATGCTCTCTGTGCTTTGAACAGAACCCTGAGACTATCACAGAGCAGGTGCATTTATACGGAGACTTGATTACACACAGGTGGATTCTATTTATCTTCATCAGTCATTTAGGACAACATTGGATCATTCAGAGATCCTCAATGAACTTCTGGAGGGAGTTATCTGAACTGAAAGTAAATGGGCCGAATAATTTTGCACGCCAAACTTTTCAGTTTTATTATTACAAAAAAAGTTTAAATGATCCAATAAATTTCGTTCACTTCAGAATTGTGACCTACTTGTTGTTGATTCTTCACCAAAAATTTAAAATGTTATATCTTTTTGTTTGAAGCCTGAAATGTGGCAAAAGGTTGAAAAGTTCCAGGGGGCCAAATACTTTCGCAAGGCACTGTATCTGGAGCCATGCTGACTGCAGGGTATCCCACAACTGCAGGAGGGTGCGTGGGCAGGATCCATAGAGTGAACACAATGATCAAAGTGGTCTCACAGATGCTCAGTTGGATTCAAATCTGAGGCCCAGGGTAGTACTTGGAAGTCTTGGACATGCTCTTCCAACCAGTGTCAGAAATGTCTATTCCTGTGACATGTCGCATTGTCTCTTGGAAGTTCTCTTCCTCCCTAGGAAGACAGCCAGCATGTAGGGGGGAAGTGATTGGATGGATTCATACTCAAATTCGTTGAGAGTGCCTTCCACATGGATGAGTGGGCCCAGGGAATGCCAAAAAAAGTTCCCCAGACCATAAGACTGCCACAGCCAGCTTGTGTTCTTCCAGCGATGGTTGTATAGTATTTGATCTCTGAAGTTTCCCGCCAACGTCTATCCTTCTGATGAAGCCGAAAATATGAATCAGTGGAGGTCCAATTCCGATACTGCCACTGCGGAAACAACTGTTTTAGCCCCTGATTCATTTTGGTGGTGAGCTGCTCTATTGTAGTTCACCTCTGAAATCAATGGCATGTGGTGTTGCTCAGTTTCCACATTACTTATTGGCAATGGTGTCATTTGTCCACTGATGATACACTTTCACCACCGAACAGTTCACAAACTGTGCAGTTTCAGAAATACTGCCACCCTCGCCTGGAAGCCTATAATCATCCATTTTTGCACCTGACAGCAATGAGGGATATGTGTGCAGACAGCCTATCACACTGCTTAAAGGGAGTCTGTCAGCAGGATATTGGGTATAGAGATAATTACATCTCTATACCGGCCTTACTGCTGTGATTGTACATATGTAAGTGTAATTGTTATTAGAGCAGTAGTTTACATAAAAAAGCAAATACCTGGATAAGGAGCCCAAGGGGAGGTCCTGCGAGCCGTTGGAGCCCGGGCACGCCGCAGATTTCGGAGCCCAGCACCGCCCTCCAGCTAATTATGCACGCCCCTTCAGCGCTGTCTTCTCCCCCGACTGCGGCGCATCTCGCGCATGCGCCGTGCATACAAGAGTCTGTGCCGCAGCTGGAGGAGAAGACAGCGCTGAAGGGTGCATAATTAGCTGGAGGGTGGTGCTGGGCTCCGAAATCTGTGGCGTGCCCGGGCTCCAACGGCTCGCAGGACCTCCCCTTGGGCTCCTTATCCAGGTATTTCACATGTTAATAAAAACGCTTTTTTATGTAAACTACTGCCCTAATAACAATTACACTTACATATTTACAATCACAGCAGTAAGGCCGGTATAGAGATGTAATTATCTCTATACCCAATATCCTGCTGACAGAAACCCTTTAAATATTCACCAAACCAGCTGGCATGTGGCTTCGTTCATGAACTATGTGCTGCCAACGTCAAAAGTAGGAAGTGAGCACGGCAAATCTATCATATTCGAAATCTTGCTCAAGCTATATACTACACTCCACTACCATGGTGTTTCTGGTTAATAATCTTCATTAATTTTGCTAATTTTTGTGTGTGTTCCATTTTTCGTAGAATTAGACAGCATAGGTATAACCCAAAGCCATCAGGTCTCTAATGCAAAATCTGTTACAGGACTCCCACCTATCATGTGTGATATGCAATTCTGGCGATCCCTTATGTGGCAAAGGGCATCTTTGCGATCCTTAGGCATCTGGACCTGGGTCCATCTATATGTGCCTTTCATCTGCCTGCCTATGCCTCTATTAGGCATCCAATACACCAAACAGGTCCACAAGTTCAGCCTGCACATTGATATGAGTTTTAAAAGCCTCCATTAGACCAAAATAGTCAACTGGAATTCTAACTTTAGTTAAACTAATGTGTATGGGTTTTAGTAATATAATAATAGCATATACAGTTACCTCTTTGAGAGGACCACCCAAATTACATTGAAAATTGGTCTTCTTGGGAATGGTCTCAAAAAAGATAGCCAGTATGCATAATATATGTTGAAACTAAAAATCTGTCACATGAAATCTGGTCTAGATAACAGTGTGGCCTTTTAAATAGGTGGTCTTTTGGCGAGATTTCACTGCATTTACCTGTAAAGGGTTCCTTATTAAAAGAATGTTGGCTTGCCCCCAGAATAGGTCATCAATGTCAGATCAGTGGGGTGTCTTACTGACAGCACCTTAGCCAATCAGTTGTGTGAGGAGACCACGGCACTCCAGGGAGAGCCGTAGCCTCTTCCTGGGTCAGTGACGTTATGTTCATTAGTCACTTACAAGTTAATGGACCTGGGCTGCAATACCAAATATAGCCACTATACAGTGTACAGTACTGTTCTTGGGTTGCTGAAAGGAGGCACTCATCTGAGCATTGCAACCCTTTCAGACGGCTAATCAGCAGGAGTTAGACCACTACCAATCAGATTTCGATGACCGATGCTGAGAATAGGCCATCAAAATTGAACGCCCGGACAACCCCTTTAAACTCATTAACAACTATTTAAAAAGAGCATAACATGTGATTACTTATTGAAATAATATATTTAATAATGCAAATTTCTGGTCAAAAAAATTTGGTGATCATTTTACTTGTGTTATGCTAAAATGTATCCTACTATCTTTTGTTAATCCAATTAAAATTCCATGTTTGCCTTATTGTGTGGCTGAGAATGGTCAGCAAACTGCTTTAAAGAGGTTATCCAATTTCTGAAACAGCCCCCCCCATGTGCCGTGTCCCGCTCCCGGCGCCGCTCCTGGGGACGAACCTAGCATAACTCGCGATGCTGTAGAGGCTCGTCCCCGTCCCCACTTGCCATTGGCTGCTCCCCCCGACACCGGATGTTTTAATCCGTGTACAGAGAGAAGCAGCAGCTGCAGTACAGGGACCAGGAGCGGCACCAGGAGCAGGGTAAGTATATTACCTGTGAGGGGCCTGGCACATGGGGGGGCTGCTTGAGAAATTGGATATCCCCTTTAGGTTATGCAAACAAAGACAAAATTCTTAGCGCACATTTTGATCAAATATATCTGGTGTGTATATATATATATATATATATATATATATATATATATATATATATACACAGTGGAGGAAATAAGTATTTGATCACCCACTGACTTTAAAAGTTTTAATACTAAAAAATAAATGAAACGTATCATAATTTTATGCAGCTTTATTTTAACAGTGCCACATAGAATATCAAAAGAAAAACTGAGAAAATTACATGAAATGAGAAATAAAAAATTATTTGCATTTCTTTGAGGGAAATAAGTATTTGATCCCCTAGTAAAACCATGACTAATGTTGGCTCCCACAGACCACTGACACACCCTAATCACAGTGAAGTCGTTACATGGATGAGAGAAACCTGTCCCAAATTGTCACCTGTATAAAAGGCCACCTGCCAACAGTCTCAGTGACACTCCAACATCTCCACCATGGGCAAGACTAAAGAGCTGTCTAAAGATGTCAGGGACAAAATTGTTGACCTACACAAGGCTGGAATGGGCTACAAAGCCATAAGTAAGAAGCTGGATGAGAAGGTGACAACTGTTGGTGCAATTATTCGGAAGTGGAAGAAGTACAACATTACTGTCAATCGACCCAGGCCTGGAGCTCCATGCAAGATATCACCTCGTGGAGTCTCATTGATCATGAGAAAGGCTAAAAATCAGCCAAGAACTACACGGGAGGAGCTGAGTAATGATCTCAAGGCAGCTGGGACCACAGTCTCCAAAAAAAACATTGGTAATACACTGAGATGTAATGGTTTAAAATCCTGCAGTGCACGCAAGGTTCCTCTGCTCAAAAAGGCTCACATCCAGGCCCGCCTCAAGTTTGCCAATGAACATATTAATGACTCCGAGAGAGACTGGGAGAAGGTGCTGTGGTCAGATGAGACCAAAATTGAGCTCTTTGGCCTCAACTCAACTCGACGTGTTTGGAGGAAGAAAAATACAGAATATGACCCTAAGAATACCATCCCCACCATCAAGCATGGTGGTGGAAGTATTATGTTTTGGGGGTGTTTTTCTTCTAAGGGCACAGGCCAACTTCACCGCATTGATGGGAAGATGAATGGGGCCATGTATCGCAAAATCCTGGTTGACAACCTCCTTGCCTCCGCCAGGGTACTGAAAATGGGTCATGGATGGGTCTTTCAGCACGACAACGACCCAAAACATACAGCCAAGGAAACAAAGGAGTGGCTCCAAAAGAAGCATATCAAGGTCATGGAATGGCCTAGCCAGTCTCCTGACCTCAATCCCATCGAAAATCTATGGAGAGAGCTGAAGCTTCGCGTTTCCTAAAAACCTTAGGGATATGGAGATGATTTGCAGAGAGGGGTGGGCCAAAATTACTCCTGAAGTGTGTGCAAACCTTATAAAAAACTATAAGAAACGTCTGACTGTTGTGCTTGCCAACAAGGGTTTTGCCACCAAGTATTAAATGATGTTTTCCTAGAGGATCAAATACTTATTTCCCTCAAAGAAATGAAAATTATTTTTTTTTTCTCATTTTATGTAATTTTCTCCGTTTTCTTTTGATATTCTATGTGGCACTGATAAAATAAAGCTGGCATAAAATTATGAGACGTTTCATTTATTTTTTGGTATTAAAACTTTAAAAGTCAGTGGGGGATCAAATACTTATTTCCTCCACTGTATATATATATATATATATAGATATATATATATATATATATATATATATATATATATATATGTATATAAAAAGATGAACAAGGCAGCACTCCAGTCTTGATGAAAAACATGGATATTTAAAACACCCAATGCAGCGTTTCAGCGAATCTCCATGGAGCCTTTGTCGGGCTTGACAAAGACTCCATTGAGATGAGCTAAAACGTTGCATTGGGTGTATTAAAGATCCACATTTTTCATCAAGACCGGAGTGCTGCCTTATTCATCTTTTATTCTATATTGTGCGTACTTATCCAGAACCTCTGAAGGACTTTGCACCTGGCATTTTTGGAGCGCTGCTATTTCTTTTCTCTCTCTCTCTCTCTCTCTTTCTCTATATATACACACACACACAATGAAACAGTTGGCACGGTGGTCTGGTATACTGGATGTTTCTGGGAGTCCCTGTAATTGTGTGTTATGTTGTTTTTATCTTGTTTTTCTTTGGTTTTGTATACCAATCTTTAGTTTTAGCGATTTAATGTTTCTTGTGTCCACGTGGTTGCGAGCCAATATAATCACTATTATATGTGTCCAGAGCTTACCATATAACCTACACAGTGTGTGAAAAATCACTGTTTATGCCAAGGATTCTACTTTCATTAAAAGGCAATTATTTTCTTCCAATTACAGCATAAGCGATGCATACCCTCCTCACTGGATGCCTACTACTCCGCACAGGATTCCAACTCACGAGGAAGATTTTACACTGTAATTAGCCATTACAGCATGGCTAAGCAGACAAGCTCAAGATCTGTCTCTCCATGGCTTTCTTCAGGATCCATTAATCATGATAGCAAGGCTAGTAAAACTGACGGTCACTAGAAGGTCAAGCAGAACAAGGGACATCGGTGTTCCCAGAGCCCTGGGCATGGCTCAGATGAGGTGCCACATTTAAGATGTGAAGCTAAAAACTTCAGGAGTCTTTAATGAACAGCAAGATGTTTCTTTTTTGTGCATTGTTATTGTTAATTTGTAACCGAGTCACAACCTTGTATAAAGGCATGTTCAATGTTTATTGTCTATCTGCAATGTAAAAATAGGAAAAAAAAGTGCAAAGAGAATACTTTTTTTTAACATTGCCAAATTCAATAATCTATTGATAGAAAATGCAGACATATGCAACTGAATGGCTTGCTTATTGCTCATTTATAATAGTCATTGTTTTTTGTGAGCTGGCACAGTGGTACTGTGTGCGTCTGAGAGAGAGCTCAAGCCACTATAGTATGGGCAGGAGTAATGCGGGATAGCTTCCTTCACAAGTGTGCAATGTGTCGGAGACAGAACTAAGAGCAGTTATGTAATGGAAGGCTTGCTATTAGAAATAAACAAAACCCCCGGTAGATGACGTTGCCATAGAATAGCTATAGCTAGCACTCTGAGATTAGAAGATCCAGGAATATATCATTTGTAGTGCGGTAGGCAGAAATAAAAGGATATATCTAGAAATTGATGGGTTTAGAAGTGGAATAATTATTCATTTTAATGGGTCCTTTTCATTGCACACTAGTAGCCAGGGGAATATATCACGCTTTATTTGAAAAATCATTTCCTAGCGCAGTATAGGAGTGTATTTTACTGTCCGTATTAAAGGGGTTTTCCGGTTTGTATCAACATAATTTTAAATAATTGTTTATGAAGATAGCTGTAATTTTCTAACTTATTTCTTTCACCCTTTTTGCTCCTATCTTCTGTTCTGGGCCGTGTACCCATGACCATGTCCATGCAGTTCTTTTTTTATTTCCTGTGATGTCAGTGATAGGGGAGTGTCTATGTAAGTAGCTGGTGGGAGGAGCTATAAACTAGCTGAGTGTTGTTAGGGGCGGGGCTGGAGCTGTGATAGAGAAAGGAGAAGTGCATCATGGGTTTGGTTGGATACAGGAACAGGAAGTGCTGCAAACTAGATGGCTTGGTTTACGTGGTGAAAGCGGGTCAGAAAAGTCAAAAGGAAAAAAAAAGCATAGGGAAGCAACTACATATGCTTATCTTAAAAAAACAAAACATAGTAATCTTAGAAAACCCCTTTAAGAATAAAACACCTGCACTCTCAATCACGGTTCTACCGAACCAGACTTACCATAGCCCCACCAGAATGATGACTAATGCAAGGAAAAACTGGAGCAGTTGCCCATAGTAACTAATCAAGTTGCTACATTCATTTTGCCAAAAAACACGGAGAAAATGGGACTTGATGTCTACTTATTGCTATGAGCATCTTCTTTCTCTTTTTTTGCGCTAGTTTTGAAAACTCTATTATGAGTATTTCTTAGAAATGTAGTAAGACACTTTATTGAGGATAATACGTTAATGTAGCTTGAAGATGTCCTCATTTTGTTCTAACCACTCAAATGATTTAAATTCACATTATAATGGCGGCAAGCTTTCCTGTCTCGTCACTATGAGAAACTTTTGTGTAGAATAGAAATGACTGTGATTTTGTGGCTCAAAGAGCCCTATCCAGTGCTACTATTTTTGTTCTTGCTAAACCTGCTTAAGCTTATGGTGTTCAATAAAAGCTCACTCTATCATCATGGTTACAACTGACTGTGCTACAGACAAGAGTAACATCCACCTGCCTTGATAGACTTCATACATTGCATTTTCATAAGCCATAATTGCATTTTTGTAACCGGACTGCAGCCCCCACAGCCAGTCAGATTGTACACAAGGGTCGGGCCAGCACTACATTCATTACATTTATAGAAATGAAATATCATGATGGTGTGTACATTGTTGTTTGTTGAGCTGGATCCTTAAAGGTCTAGTTCAGAAATTTTTCATGTATTTCTGAAACTGAAATAATTTCTTTTGTAGTGAGAACTGTGTAGAGCTTTCTGAACTGTGATATGCTGCTATATGTACCCCCATAAACCTGAGCTGAAGGTGTAGTATGTGCTGTACCCAGACTATAGTGCCAAATTCTCTAATTGACTTCTCTACACTACTTTTTCTAACCTGTACATCCATTGTCACTATGTATAATATCATCTGCCCTCTGAATCGTTTCTAATTTTGTGGTGTGTTTCTCGTTAGTAGCTAGCAGAGACTGGAGTATTTTGATGTAATCCTTGCACTCTTTTCTGACAGGATAATAAAGCTGGATGTGTCTGAATTGTGACTAACGTTTCATACATTATTTATAAGGTGCATAATTAATAATTATAAAATTCCAATACAAGATAGTTTCTATTCCTTCAATTCCCATTGATATTTTGACATTGATTATTCTAACATGGTGGGTTAGAGCAAATCTCTGAAAATTCACAGTATTGTCAGCAGATAAAGTTTTTAATGATGTAGTCATATTGTTTCCATATGAGACAATGGAGACTGAAATACAAGTAAGATAGTAACATAGTTTCGAAAAAAGACATCTGTCATCCAGTTCACACTGGCACCCACCGCGCCGATCAGCAAGTAACTCCCTGCAGAGTAGAGGGTCTTGAACAGCAGGCCTGGGAGCCATGAGCTCCCGTCCTCTGCCACAGTACTCAACTGTATCACCATCCTTGGGACAGCCACACAATTGAATTCATGAAGCCACCTTAAAGGGGTTGTCTGGGCTTTTTAATATTGATGACCTATCCTCAGGATAGTATATCAATCACAGTTGACAGCAGCATATCCTTATAAAGTCCCTTTATTCAAGATGGGTCCATGAAAAAAAATGTACAAAAAAAAGCCAAAGAAAAAATGCCCGTGCAGCATTTTGGCTACATGGTAGCCTTTATCAAGCATACAAAAGAGAGTACAATCAAATCTTAAATACTATGCACAGTACCTCCCCTAATTTATCTGTGCCAATAAAATCTCAAAGGTTCACTTTACATCATAAATCCTCTGAAAAGACCACCAATCACATCAAATTCAGTTATGAATGACAACCTTACTCACCAATTTCCCGTGTCACATAGTAGTGGCCCAATAAGGGACGACAACAAGGGATCCAATCTCATCGTGTACCGAAATGTAGCTTCTTCGAAATACAACTGCGCATACTCACTCCAATTCCCGCGTCTCATACCCCTCCCCTTCAGGGAACTTCATTACATCACGTGGTCGTAGCCCAGTCATGTGACCGCTATTACGTCAACTAAATGTGACCAACCAATTCCGCCCAGCTCAAGGAGCGTCCACATTTCCATGGAAACCCACCCTGCTATGCGGCGCAACAACAGACTGGGCCACTGTCAGTAACCCGATCCGGCGTGCGATATGGTAATCAGGTCATCCATAGAGATGAGCGAACATGCTCATCCAAGCTTGGTGCTCGTTCGAACATTAAGGTATTCGCATATGCTCGCCACTCGGACGAGCATATCGCGATCCTCGAGGAAATGGCAACTTCCTCTTCCTGCATGTTAGCTGCCTTTTTTCAGCCAATCAACATGCAGGACAGTCTTTGGTACCTCCTAGCATCACGTGGGGCCCCTACAAGTCGATAGCAGGGATTGGCTGGCCAGATCAGATGACCTGGGAATATAAGAATCTGGTCCCGCGCTGCTCGCGTCATACGCCGTCTGCATGAGATTAGGGATAGAGCTGCTGTCTGGGAGAGTGTTAGGGCCTGAATTTAGTTGTTGGTTAGGCAGGAATCACCCACAAAGAACCCAACAGCCCTTCTAATGGCTACAAGCACGTTTTTTTTTTTGTCTCCTCCAGGCTGCTGGCTGGGACTTGTAGTGCAGCTACCGCCATCTTGGCTGCACACTGTTAGGGCGTGAAATTAGAATCTGGTTAGGCAGGAATCATCCACAAAGAACTCAACGCTCCTTCTAAGGGCTACAACGACATTTTTTTTTGTCCTCCTCTCGGCTGCTGGCTGGGACTTGTAGTGCAGCTACCGCCATCTTGGCTGCACACTGCACAGCGACTGGTGGCAGAAAGGGGACAGCACATGGTCCACACAGACCCCAATGAAATTGTCCAAAGTCCTCTCAGTACTCATTTTTGCTGCTGCTGTACCTTGGCTTGCTGAGATCTGTAGTGCAGTCTAGGGAATACGTTTTGTCACTCAGTTATATAAACTACAGTTCCACGTGAACAATTGTGAGGTGTGCTGGACAGCAGCCGTCAGTCTATAAAATACGTTTTTTTTCACTCAATTATATTAAACTACAGTCCAGTGAACAATTGTGAGGTGTGTGATACACTAGCCGCAGTCTAGAGAATAATTTTTTTTCACTCAATCATATAAACTACAGTCCAGTGAACAATTGTGAGGTGTGCGATACACCATCCGCAGTCTAGAGAATAATTTTTTTCACTCAATTATATAAACTACAGTCCAGTGAACAATTGTGAGGTGTGTGATACACTAGCCGCAGTGTAGAGAATAATTTTTTTTTCACTCAATTATATAAACTACAGTCCAGTGAACAATTGTGAGGTCGTGCGATACACTAGCCGCAGTCTAGAGAATACGTTTTTATTCTCAGTTATATAAACTACAGTCCAGTGCAAAAATTGAGTGGTTTCGTGGTGCAATAGCTGGAGTCTAAAGACTAAATTTTTTGCCTCAGATAGTAATCC
Organism: Rhinella marina; assembly: GCA_900303285.1. NCBI lineage: Eukaryota > Metazoa > Chordata > Amphibia > Anura > Bufonidae > Rhinella > Rhinella marina. Next base: position 274,346 of record ONZH01016989.1, read on the forward strand.
TACTGTCTACTGAAAACGGTTTTGGCCTCAGATATTAACTTGACAGTTTGGTGAATATACAAAATGTTGAACCTAAGGCGCTAAGGGTCTGAGGGACGAGGGCGTGGGACGCAGGGCGTTTCAATTGCAGTGTAGGGGGCAGAGGCCGTGGTCCCTGCGGCAGAGGGTTGGACACTGTACATGCTGCATGAGGGAGCAGGTAGGAACGCCGCAGAGTTTCTGCCTCCCTTAGCTTCATCTCGCAAACTTACTGGGTCACGTGGTACACCACTATTGAAACCACAACAGTGCGAACAGGTGATGATGTGGATAGCGGACAATGCGTCCAGTAATTTATCCACCACCCAGTCTTCCACGCAGTCCACCCACGCTAGCCAAGGGAGTAGACCTCTGGCTCCTCCAGCTCAACCTCTTTCCCCCCAGCGGGTGACTGACCCGAGCTGATCCAACTCAAGACAGTGCTTCTGAAGTGGAGGCAAGTGCAGCTCCAGAACAGGTTGGAGGAGGCCGTGGGGTGGCCAGAGGGAGAAGCAGGGCCAGAGCAGGTAGATCAGCAACTGTTTCACGGAGTCAAGTTCCCGTGCGAGGCCTAGATGTTCGTAAGTCTGGAGGTTTT
>ONZH01016990.1:0-19401 GCA_900303285.1 Rhinella marina
GACACAATAGGGGTTAAAAACTGTGGTTCATTGACAGCACGTAGGCACCTGGTACTGGGTTGGTTTTGCCCTTCTTACTTTTCTTTCTCATCTGTCTTTGTGTCATCTCTAAGAACTGGGTGTTTGTGGGGACAGTGATCTGGGCTCAGTTAACACAGAATAGAATCCATGTGGCGTGGTCGAGGAGTACCACATACAGCATAACTCTCTCCAATCTGGGTTCAGATGCTGCAGGTCCATTACCCAGGACCATTATAGGTGGAAGACTTCGTTTTTCCTTTCTCCGTTTGGGAGGTAGTTTAAAATTACCGTGATAACATTCATAATAATACTTGACACTTTCTCTGTCTCTCTACACCTCCTCTATACACTTTCCGTAAGATACTCACAATCGGACTCCTGTGAGCTCGTTATCTTTCAGGCACCCTTTATTTTTCCTACATGCTTTTTTCCTCACTACTCTGGATTCAGTTTACCATCGGGGTGCATCTCTACAGCTTCCATTAGCTTGCTGATGTTCTTCACTGCCTGTCTACATTCTTTCTCCCTTACTACTTGTGTGACCTCTTATGTCAAGCTACAGTTTTACCACAGGTGAGACCATTTCCATCACAATCCCTTCCTTTTGTAATTCTAGCATGGGTAGGACACTCAGGACCAAGTACTTCACTTGACTTTGTATCAAATGCAGGACCTAACCTAACATCTTCACCTGGTTCCCCTTGACCTGGAGTCCTGAACACCTACACCATCACAACAACCTGTTAGGAATCGAGATGAAGTTGCCTCCAAATGCTGACTTAATCCTAGTAACAGAAAAAACATAGAGGTTAAGTCATTTCATCTAATTAAACAATATTAACTTATTATAGGTATGTGTGTATCCTTCATTTACTAAGTCAAATACTCGTTGTGGTTCTACTTGCATCTATGTGCTTTGCTTCCCACTTGTAGCCATGTCACGGAGAATACCAGTAACTAAGATGGCCACTGGGCGGGGACTGACGTTCCCTCAGTTAAGATGGCTGCCAGAATGGACATTGGGACGTAGGGCGTGCCGTCTTGTGTGATAACTGGATACAAAGAGGTGAGCCACGGGCGTGGTTTTGGCACTGACGTACTTCACAGGTCCACCCCTCTGAAGAGAGAGACTGAGGGGGGCTAGTGAAATGGCGGGGGATGTGTCTGCGGGAGCGCGGTTGGGTCCTCCTGTACCATCTTAGGGGCCGTGCTGACAGCATGTAAAAGTAATCATTTGTCTTTTCATTATACATTTCTGCCCAGACTAATTTCTTATATTTTAATAATTTTCCGCTGATGCTCGCATTGTTTTTCATAACAGAATATAATGCTGTAAATTCAAGGCCGGTGTTCACTCCTTTTTGGCCTAATGCCACAGCAAACTTTCCCCTATGAGTGATGATTTCTTCTATTCTCAACTTAACCCTTAATTTGGCCTAATCATCACAGTTGAGCAGATATCGCTTACAGTAAACTTGGCTGTGTGACCTTCATCTACTAGTCGATTCTCTGGCAACACACAAGGTCAGATTTCTGGTCCACACAGACATATCAAGTCAACTTATTTTCCTTGAGCCGCCACCTCCGAAGCCGTTTGTTTTCCGGGTAACAATTACACCAAGTTACCACCCATGTTTCAACTTTTCAGAACGGAGCTGGCAGACAAAGACACAGACAAACTGCACGCCTGACAAGGGGAGGGGTTAGTCTCAAGCAGACTTTTCAGCAGACCACCACGGACGGCAACTAACTATGAGGCTTATTGATTACACTGCCCTGTACTTCACAGTACACTACTAATGCAGCAAATCACTTCTGGCTTGGTCACGTCTCTTCCAGATAAAGATCCAGAGGACCCAAGCGCAGGAAACCCGTCTGACCGGTCACGTCATATCCAGAAGAAAAATCAATTACTCCGGACGACCCGGTCAGGATACCACCCCGTGACTACCTAGCACGGGATAAAAACACCTCCCTACGAGTGGATCGCTCCCTCTGTCCCACACTCTCTCTCGAGAAGCGTACACAGAGATTATGCGATCCCCCTGTCCGATCCTTGGTCAGTTTCTCACTCTCAGTGTTCCTCTCCCCTTTCAGTACACAAACCACATGAAACACAAACCACAGTAGAAACAAACTCTTGTTTTGGGTTCATTGCGCTCGAGATTTCAACTTCAGCCGAAGCTGCTGCTGGTAACTTCTATATAGCAGAAATGACTACCACAATGCAGTGCAGGCTTGACAAGAGGTAGGTAAGATGACAGATTTTCTCACCTGATCTGTGGGTCTGCAGTACCCCTCCCTCAAGCGACCGTGCACCACACGTAGGAGTCCGTTCCTTCGGCTACGAAGCTACATTCTCTCGAGCCCACCCAAGGGACGCCAACTGATAAGGATGGCTCTCAAAGGGAGCCACAAAGTTTGTTTCTCTGCTCCAAATTAAAGTAATCCTAGGATTTTACATGCATGGAAGAAACAACACTGACACCTTGTAGGGTAAAGAGGTTCTTGTTTATTAGAGAAGTGTACAAGGGTTATATACCCCAGGGAGGAGTGAATCCTCTCCTGAGGGTTAGGATATATTTTATTGGTTAGTAATGCAAAATAAAGTTTCACTTCTGCGCATCTAGTCTAGCTAAAGAATGTAAACTACAGATAAGAGCAGGAGTGGTCCCGGAGCCGGCGCCATCTTGTAATGGCTTCACATCTTCAGTCTTCATATCCATAACACCGCTCTATATAAGGATGCTAAATCCCAGTGGTCTAAAGGACCAGGTCCTTATGCCCCCTAAAATAAAGCCTTTTTTCACCGAAAGGACCAGGTCTCTTTGCCCACTACAATATAGCTTGTTTTCACAGAAAGGACCAGGTCCCTCTGCCCACTAGGATTTAGCCCGCTCTATATAGGTGTAAGAGACAGCTCAATGATATCCTAACTTTCATTAGTATGTTTAAAATGTGTTAAAGTTAAATGCATATCTGTTCCTGTATTTCTGTGATTCTGGTCCTTTAAGACAGCAGCCATTGTACTGAGATGCTGGAGTGACACGCCCCCAATGAGGTCATCCTGCCAGTTTTGCAGAGAGAGAAGAGAAGCAGGAAGTGAAGAGACAAGGAGCTATAGCCATCTTGGCAAGAGAAAGACAGGTGTCTGTGCTGTGTTAAAAGCGTGTGGAGGCATCAGAGAACACTCCTGTGCAGCTAAGCTGTATGTACTTCAGTCCAGAGGCGGACAGAGTGTAAAGAGACAAGCACATTTAGTGGAGCCACGCTGAGAGAACTGTGTGCAGTGGCTAACCAGTGAGGCTGACATTTTGGCTGTGTATATTGCACCAAAACTAGAGACTCGCAGTGCTGTTGAGTACCGGACAGTTACTGCAAAACCCCAACTTACATCACCTCCCAGTGTATGGATACTGCTGGACTGTCAGTTTGCTCAGTGATATCTGCTGCTGGATATTGCATCCATTTGGTTCCCTGGCCTGCTGAGGATTTGATTGCTTCAGAGAACGCCATCACCGTGAGAAGAGGACACTTCGCTATCAACGAAAGGGCCCCACCGTGCGCTTCTACGGACTGTAAGCGGTCCACCTGGACCACTGGGAAAAAGGGGGTGCGCACCCAAAAGTGAAGTTAGGGTCAGTTAGGGATAGTTCGGAGGGAAATTGTTCGCTCAGCGTCCGATGTTTCAGAAGTGGACGTAGTAAACGTGGAATCTATTGCAGAATCTGTCTTGAATTGTTCATATTACACTGTGTACATTGCTTGTTTTTCCCCTTGTTCTTTTACCTTTATCTTGCCTTTATTAATCTATAGTAAATGCATTGTTCTTAAACTTAAACACCAAGTGTGCGTTCTTTCTGGTTGCGGAACAACCGCCTGCCTTGCTCTCGGTTTACATAGGGATGCTATATCCTAGTGGTTAAAGGACCAGGTCTCTCTGCCCACTAGAATACAGCTTATTTTCAAAGAAAGGACCAGTTCCCTCTGCCCACTAGACTACAGCCTGTTTTCACAGAAAGGACCAGGTCCCTCTGCCCACTAGAATACAGCTTGTTTTCACAGAAAGGACCAGGTCCCTCTGCCCACTAGCATTTAGCCCGCTCATATAAGGATGCTAAATCGTAGTTGGCTAAAGAACTAGGTTCCTCTGCCAAGTAAAATACAGTTCGGTTTTCTCAGAAATGATCAGGTCCCTCTGCCCACTAGAATACAGATTCTTTTCACAGAAAGGACCAGGCCCCTCTGCCCACTAGGATTTAGCCTGCTCTATATAAGGATGCTAAATCCTAGTTGGCTAATGGACTAGGTCCCTCTGCCCACTAGAATAAAGCCTTTTTTTACAGGAAGGACCAGCTCCCTCTGCCCACTAGGATTTATATATAAGGATGCTAAATCTATATATATAAGGATGCTAAATCCTAGTGGGCCAAAGGACCAGGTACCTCTGCCCCTAGAATAAAGCCTGTTTTCACCGAAAGGACCAGGTCCCTCTGCCCACTAGAATAAAGCCTGTTTTCACCAATAGGACCAGGTCCCTCTGCCCACTAGAATAAAGCCTATTTTCTCAGAAAGGACCAGGTCCCTTTGCCCACTAGGATTTGTCCGCTCTATGTAAGGTTGCTAAATCCTAGTGGGCTAAAGGACCAGGTCCCTCTGCCCACTAGAATATAGTCTGCTTTCACAGAAAGGACTAGGTCCCTCTGCCCCCTAATATAAAGCCTGTTTTCACCAAAATGACCAGGTCCCCTTGCCCACTACAATACAGCTTATTTTCACAGAAAGGACCAGGTCCCTCTGCCCACTGGGATTTTGCCCGCTGTATATAAGGATGCTAAATCCTAGTGTTCTAAAGGACGAGGTCCCACTTTATATAAAGATGTGCAGTGTCCCACATAATTGTGTTATTTGTGTAAAAGGGACACTACAAACTGTATTTTATATAGCCATGTCACTTTTGATAGCCATGTCATTGTAATCTATTGTCAAAGGTCTTATATGTGTTGTAAGAACCTCCTAGGTAGTAATAACCATTTTCACCACTAGATGGTGCTGACACGTAACATATATAGACACCATCTATGGTTAGAGGTAGTGTAGAGGTAGAGTGTAGAGTGGAGAAGAATATTATGGAGTAAAGAGGTTAGGCAGCTCCTTAGGAGCTCCTGAACCTTCAAGCAACCTAAGAAATGTGCAGGAGGAGAAAGTCACCCTAAAGGCCACCATTCCTGCTGGCCACTGGCCACGTCAAGCTACATGATGGCACTTACCATTTTCCAGGCCGCTAGCAATTGGCAATACTTGGATACTCAAGCCTGTCAAAGGTAAACGTGCTCATCGGCTTAATGGACTTTGCCAGCAACACATAGTGACTAGGAGTAGCTCCACAGCGCCTGGACACTGATTCTACAACTATTAGCTACAGTTGTGATTTATACCTACTGAAAACCCCAACGGGCAGTCAGGTTACTATTATTAAAGCGCCACGGTGCAGATGTATTAATACCTGCCATGCAGGGCTTACCATAACCTGGAGCATCGCTATACAAGAGAAATATTCAAATACTATCCAGAGCCAAGACTAGTTTATTAAGGGATTGACTAAGTGGAGATTTAAGAGTAACTGAATTTAAAGCAACAGCAACTTAAAGTAACTGCCTTAAAAGGAGTTCTTACAGCATCAATTTATACCATTTACTGCCTACTGAAGACAATTGTATTTTGCACCATCTTATCTCAAGGCAAAAGTAAAGTTTCCATTGTTTTCATCAAAGTGGACTCCTCTTTACTTCCACCACTAATTTTGTGTCTACAAAAGACACTGGCGTCACGACATTCCAGGACCCAGCCGACCGACACTGTAAAAGTTAACATCAAGGGCACCTCGCCTCACCATCCGGCGAGGGCCCTGAGTACAGAGTGTGCCCCGAGGGAAGTAGTGTCCCCCCTCCATCCACTGCACACCGCCCGGGGAGTCACCAAACCGTGAGTAACCATCGGCAACACCACACCTAAGACACAACAACCATCATATCTCACGAGCCTTGTGGCTGGGCCATTGCATCGGAATTGGCATCCTGAACAGGATACAAATCCGTCTGCGCCTTATGTGAATAAGCCCCCTTGCCGCCACATATAAACGCCTCTATTACTTAAAAGAACATTTATTGCGATTATAACTCTGCTTGCTGTCAGTGAATAGACTGTAAATTGTCATCCAAAATGGTGCCCGATCGCCATAACAGTTCATTTTTGCTGAGTCATCATCACCCCAAAAGCGGAAAAGTTGAGTCACCGCCCCTTTGAGAAGCGGGAAACTATTGTTTGCTGCAACACCATAGACTTGCATTATGTCTCCAAATGTTTGCGCCACCCCCTTTATGCAAAGGAACCTAGGGGGCGGGCTAATCAGAAGAGAGAATCTGCCAGACCTTCAGAGAAGCAAGATGGAGGAGCGTTCCCTGCGAGCCCGGAGTAGAGGCCACAATATAAGAGCAGGAAGACCAGCAACTGAACCTCCTAAAGAAAGTCAGAATGTTTGCCCAGGAAGAAAAGAGAGATACCCTGGAGGATTGCTTTGTAAGCAGAGACGCTTGAGACCAAGACCCAAGCTTGAGGCTGAACCCAAATATTATGGAAGTCCCCGTTTGTGTGAGTTACTGAAGTCTGCTGCCACTGAACAAGTTGTACCTGGGCCACTTGATTTGTCAACCCCGTGTTCGGATACCGAACCCAAGGATGTGGATATGGAAGAAGTTCCGAAAGAAACTCCTCTGCGAAGAGTGTGGGATCCCCGCAAAGTCGAGGAACATCCCGACCTTATTGATGAACGTAATACCGCTCATCTTTATCAAATTCTCAACGCCGTTCATATTGGTGTACAGAACCATCCACCATATGGGCTGAATTTTTACATAACCAAAGTGCAAGTGCATCGTCATGTACCTTGCAAGACACAGCAGTAACGTCAACCGACGTTTGGATTACAAATACTGAGAATACCAGCAGCCAGAAAACTGCCCAAGAAAGAAATCCCTGTAAGTAGGCTGAAAAGCCACTTTGATGTGCCATATAATATGAGTGACTGTACGGGGTCTATTTTTGACTAACCCTATGGACTTTGCCCAGTTTTTGTTGTGTTGGGCATATTGCATAGGTTTTGATTGAAAGAACTGTGACCGCGCCTTTTTCGCTCCATTTTTGTGGAAGCTCCACCTATTGAAACTAGATTGACAATGACTGTTCATGCTGATTAGCGTGTGGCCCCGGGGATGGGCCTAGACTCAAGCGCTGCAAGTACCTAGTGGACGGCACTACGGCGAGCGCATTTCCTGTTATTGCAGAGAAAGCAAAAGTAATATTACAGAGATGGCGGAGCGTGGCTCGCCCGGCAGTATTGTTACCCCAAAGTCATCTGGACTGGACCCAAAAGAGCTCCGGTCACAGGAGATCTCCGCCCAGGTTGTTGTCGTTGCGCAGAGGAAGCGCTGGGAGATGCTCTGGATAACGCCCCATTCTGATTCAACCAAGTCTGATTCCACTATGTTGGCTGTACCCACTTATGTGAAACAGCAAGAATTGCTAATGGAGTTAAGGCAGACTCACGTTGAAAAGGTCCATAAAAATAAGCAATATTTTGAGAAATTGACAAATAAGATACCCCGTTACCCCACAGAAGCGCTGCCTGAATTGGAATGGAGACGTGGACTAGTAAAAGTCTTTGATAAGCGAAGAGTGTTATGCCTTCTCAGCAATATATCTAATTAGTTATCCAACAGCTCCGCCTGTTGACATGTACTTTTATTGCAACCTCATTTATTCTGCCTCATATTCTATGCAGGCTTCCATAGTTTTCCCATCATGCCTTGTTTAGCCCAGCCCCCTTCCTCTTCAGCAGCCATCTTTCCCCATGCATGGCAGACTCACCATGCCTCTGCAATAGACAGTCAGTATTTCTCTTGTTTTCCTCATCATAGCACAGTCAGTGAGTTACTATAATTCCCTGTATTGTCACTGATAGCTTTCTAGTTCTGATGTCTTTAGAGCTATCTACATAATGTGATGTACTGAGATATGCTGTATACTTTATACTGAATACTGTTTTTTTCTTGTAGTTTTACACTGATCCTATTAATAAAAGTTGAAAAGGACCCCCCCCTGCGTCCAGCTCAATTAATTGATAGGAAAGAGTTTAGCTGTCTGACAACTAGTTCACACAGACGGATTGAGGGTGTCAGAACAGTAAAACGACTACTATATAATGGGGGTTGAAGTACAGATACTGTCTATCAGCAAGCAGTCAAGCCGCATGCAGCCACAATGTCAGACAGAGGATCTGAAATGTATGCAACACGTTCCCATGTTAGCTCAGCAGCTTCAAGGACATCTAAGAGCAGCCTCGCAGCTGCCACCGCCAGGGCGAAGGCAGAAGCCGCCAAAGTGAGAGCTGCCTTTGCTGAAGAAGAATTGAAATTAAAGAAAGAAAAAGCACATCTAGAAGCTGACCTTGCAAAACTTGTTGCGGACAAGGAAGCCGCAGCAGCAGAAGCCGAAGCGCAGGCTTTAGAGGCAGCAGCACACTGCACTAGTGAAGGATCCAGCATAAAACTCGGACCTGAACCTGGCCATCAGGATATCTTACAACGCACTTCAGATTACGTGCTACAGCACGCCCAGTTGGAACACTACCTGCATTTACCTCCAAGAATGAGATCAAACCCTGATGATCATCTAGGACAAAATCCTGTCATACAGTCAGCGACCCTCACACACCAATCATTCCACCCTAAGCATGAAGGTAATTCCGTCTACCATCTACAATTACCATCCGAGCCACCTGCATCCAGGCCCATGGATTCCTGCCACGCAGCGACCACCTTCAAGAAAGAAGGTGCCGATGGTGACCATCGTGACCACAACGTGTTCTATGGCAATTTTTCAACAAATCCTCACCACAGCGACGCTCATCCAGATCACCCTCTCAGAGATCAAGAGCTACCAGCTTTTCTCAAGTTCTTTGCACGTTGCGAGCTACTCACCAAAGGTCTCTCAAAGTTTAACGACTGCCCTGAAAGTTACAGAGCATGGAGAGCTTCCTTCAGAAATACCACTGCAGGCCTTGACCTCTCTGCAAGTGAAGAGATTGACCTGTTAGTCAAGTGGCTAGGAGATGAGTCGTCAGATCACGCAAAACACATCAGAGATATCAACACCAACTACCCGAGCAGAGGCTTAGACATGTTATGGGAGAGGCTCAATGAGTGCTATGGCTCCTCAGAGATGATAGAAGAATCCCTCTTTAAAAGGTTAGAAGACTTTCCTAAAATCTCAAACAAAAGCTTTCACAAGCTAAGAGAATTGAGTGACATCTTCATTGAACTCCAAGTTGCCAAGTCTGAAGGAGACCTGCCAGGCCTCGCATCCTTAGATACCGCTAGAGGCATCAAATTCATAGTGCAAAAGCTACCTTACAGTTTGCAGGAAAAATGGATGAACCGGGGCTCAGAGTACAAACAAAGATACAAAGTGCTGTTCCCTCCATTCTGCTTTTTTGTAGATTTTGGACGTCAGCAGGCGAAGATCAGGAATGATCCTAGTTTTGAACTTTCCACTGTAGACCCTGTCAACCCAAGGATAGGTAAGCCTGCTTCAGTTCGTAACTCCAGAGGCACACCTATCACTGTACACAAAACGAATGTATCTTCTGCCTCACATAAGACCTACAGTACACCAGAAACCAGTGGGACATTAATGAAAGACCCAAGCAAGGAGTGCCCATTACATAAAAAGCCTCACTCATTGCAGAAGTGTAGAAGTTTCAGGGACAAATCTCTTAAGGACCGCAGAGCGTTCCACAAAGAAAATGACATATGCTATAGGTGTTGTGCATCTACATCCCACTTAGCCAGAGATTGCAAAGCCAGTATTACTTGCTCCAAGTGCAACAGCCAAAAACACAACACAGCTCTACACCCAGAGCCAGCACCATAGATTCCCTCACCCTCAGACCAAATAACAGAGCACGGCGGGGAGAGGAAAGATAGTATACTTCCTGAAGTGTCACCCCAGTGTACTCAAGTTTACGGAGAAGGTCTGAGTAACAAATCTTGCTCAAAGATCGTTACAGTTTACCCTATAGGTCACAGAGAAAGAGTAGTCAAACTCTACGCCATCCTGGATGATCAGAGCAACAGGTTACTTGCTAGCTCAGTTTTCTTCGACATCTTTAAAATTGAAGGACTTAGTTCGTCCTACTGTACTCACTTAAGACATGTACCGGGGTGAGCGAAGAAATTGGAAGAAGAGCCACAGGTTACCAGATTGAATCTCTAGATGGTCAGACATCCTTACCTCTTCCTACATTAATAGAGTGTAATTCAATCCCAAACAATAGAAAAGAGATCCCCACACAAGAAGCAGCTATACATCATGCTCATTTGAGAAGCATAGCACATCTCATCCCCACACTCGATCCTAAAGCCAAGTTGGTACTTTTGCTGGGCATAGACATTACTAGAGTCCACAAAGTGAAGAAGCAGATAAATGGTCCTCATAACTCTCCCTATGCTCAGAAACTAGACCTAGGATGGGTTATTATAGGGGACGTTTGCCTAGGAAACGCTCACAAACCAAATAACGTCAACTCTCTTTACACAAGCACGTTAGAGAGCGGGCGTCCATCCCTTTTTTTTGCCCTGTCCCAACAAATTTCTTGTGAGAGAGAAGCTTACCAACCCAGCACACCCACACACCAGAGAGGTCAGATATGCCACCGATTATCTGTGCGATGGAGATGAAGATCTTCTAGGGTGCACTGTTTTCCAAAAGACTAAAGAGGATCATAAAATAGCGCATTCCATCGAAGATGAGACCTTCTTGAAGATAATGGATCAAGGATTTCACAAAGATGAAACCAATAGCTGGGTGGCCCCGCTACCGTTCAAACCTCAGAGACCCCGTCTTCATAAAAACAGAGAGCAAGCTCTAAAACACCTTAACTTGCTAAAACGCAATTTTCTAGGGAAGCCAGAGATGAAAAAACACTTCCTTGCTTTCATGAAATATATATTCGAAAGTGGCCATGCGGAAGTGGCTCCACCTCTAGAAGAGAATGAAGAATGCTGGTATCTCCCAATATTTGCTCTTTATCACCCCAAGAAACCAGATCAGCTACGTGTAGTGTTCGACTCCAGCTCAAGATACCAGGGACTCTGAATGATGTTATTTTAACAGGACCTGAAGAAGAAAAGTTCCTGCACTCCGAGGATTGCTTAATCAAGATATTTTTATTGATCTTTGTGCGCTTTAAATAACAGCTGTGTTAAAAAAAAAACGTTTTTGGCAAAAGAGCCTTTTTCAATATGCTGCAAAGAAGTACACATACATATAAATATTGGTGCAATCTACCATACCATAGTACATAATGTCAAAAAATACAGAGTAAAATAAAGATTGTATTGTACTGACATTGTTGTCTACTAATGATAAAAAACCCAGGTTACATCACCTCGGCAAATGAATAAATTGTATAACTAACGTAATTCTAGCAAAACTAGGCCAAGCTTGGCGAAACTTGTGTGTAAAAGTTGGGCACATGAGCAGATATCTAGAGCTAGATCCACAGCAGGCTAGAACATGAATAGAATAAACTCAGGTCGCATGTATGTAATCCACATATGAACTCAGTAACATAATGCAAATATGCTAATGCCGTGTATGGAGGAATAGGAAACAAATGCCATGATGCCGGTGAGTAGCACAGGTGGTCAGCAAAGTAGTATCTATGGAGAGTGGGGAGGTAGAGAATGGCTACCTAAAATTGAGGCAACGGGCATGTTGCTATATAAGGCATGTTGGGTTGGTGATCATACCTGTTTGGAGCGCAGATTGCAGAATAAGGATGTCGGGAATCCGGTCAATGTACCGTGCTCACGGTGGCGATGCTCAGTAGGAAAGCAGGCAAATGCCTGGTAGAATGGCGCCGGTACGTACGCTGGGTGCGTGGAGCTTAAGAAGCCCGCGTCGCCAGCCGGATGGGATGGACCAGCGGGAGGAGTCTTGCTGCTGGTAAACAGGACCTGACCTCAACAACACTCTCATTGGTGTTCTCATCAGATTCCGTAAAGAACCAGTTGCTATCACTGCAGATATACAGCAAATGTTCCATTGTTTCTTTGTCAATGAAGAACATAGAGACTTCCTACGTTTCTTCTGGTTCAAAGATAACGAAACCTACCGAAGACATAGTAGAATACCGTATGAAGGTGCACGTTTTTGGCAACAGCCCATCCCCTGTTGTAGCAATCTATGGGCTTAAGAGATCCGCTCAGGGAAGCGAAACAGACTTTGATGAAGATGTCCGACAGTTCATTGAAAGAGACTTCTACATAGATGACGGTCTGAAATCTCTTCCATCATCAGAGGCTGCAATCAGCCTACTCAAAAGGACTTGTTCTAACCTTAGGCTACATAAGATAGCATCTAATAGCAAAACCGTGATGGAGGCCTTTCCTACAAAAGACTATGCCAACGACTTGAAAGACCTGGACTTGTGAATGTGAGGTGTGGGGGATGTGTATCTCGCCTGGTTTGTCAGTTTAGCCAGGTGAGAACTGAAATCCAGAAGTGGTATAGCTTCAGCAGGCATAGTTGCTGGAGCTGGTTTTTGTTTAATGTTGCATGGGCTGGATTTTTTGGACTGGGAGACAGGTTGGAAGTGGGAGTCTTCCAGTCCACACACCCTAATCCGTCACAGGTTTTCTCTGGCCCCAGGTGAGGTCAGCTGGATTAATCAGGCAGAGATAAGTTAACCTGCACTGTGTGGTAGAGAGAGAGAGGGCCCAAGGGAACAGACCTGGAGAGGGCCCATGTGGTCCCAGCCAGAAGGGCTGGGGGGGGGGCACAAGGCTGAGGAGAGAGAGAAAGGCTGAGGGGGCCTGAGAGGTAAGAGCCTACGGTGGCTCTGTGTGGTCTTAGCCACGAGGGCTGAGGGGCCACAAGGCTCAGTGTAGCCTGGAAGTTTGGGGGGCCCAGTGACCCTAGGAGAAAAGGGTCACATGGTCAGGTCGGGAGGTCTGTTGGACCATATCCCCCCAGGAGGCTGCTAGACTGAACGGCTGAGGAAGCCGCACCTAAAAGCTGAGTGTGAACAGCAGGACCGGATTAAAGGGAGGGCATCCGGGGCGATAGCCCCGGGGCCCCCACCACATAGGGGCCCCAACCACTGGCTGCAAAGCGGCACTCAGGGTTGCCAACCATCCGTAGATTCAGGGGCGGACATACCACCTGTGCAGCCGGTTCGGCTGCACAGTGGCCCAGGGAGGGGGGCCCTTCTTGCCGGCGGCAGGGGAGAGATGAGCGCTTCCATTGTGGAATCGCTCATCTCTATATTCATCTGTATCGCCATCCTTAGGGCGGCGATACAGATGGATACTGCGGGGCAAGGGAGAGAGAGGTGTCTCCCTTCCCCGTTCCTCTGATAGGCTGCAGGCACTAAGCACAATGGGGACACTATGGAGGAGGAGCACAATGGGGGCACTATGGATGTGGAGCACTGTGGAGGGCACTATGGAGGAGGAGCACAATTGGGGCACTATGGAGGGCACTATGGAGGTGGAGCACTGTGGAGGGCACTATGGAGGAGGAACACAATTGGGGCACTATGGAGGAGGAGCATAATGGGGGCACTATGGAGGAGGGGCACTATGGAGGAGGAGCACAATTAGGGCACTATGGGGGCCACTATGGAGGAGGGGCACTATGGAGGTGGAGCACTATGGAGGGCACTATGGAGGAGGAGCACAATGGGGGCACTATGGAGGAGGAGCACAATTGGGGCACTATGGAGGAGGAGCACTATGAGGGCACTATCTTATATACTGGCAGACATGGGGGGCACTATGGAGAAGGGGGGAGAAGAGCACTATTGGGGTCATTGTATAGGGGCACTAAGAGGGTACACAGTAGGGGGCATTGGCACACATTGAGGACACTATGGGGACATTGGCTGGCCGGGGGCACTAATTATTTCTATTGGTGGGACTTTGGGGAGCACTATTATGGTGGGGGTCACAGTATCAGCTTAGCACAGTTATTTTGGGGGAACATTTTGGTTATAATTTAGTGTCAGGGATACTATTTCCTGGGTGCAGTTATTTTTTAGGGCACTGCGTGCCAATAATTACTGAGGGCGGAAGTATTTGCAGGGGGACTGCTTCTGCAGTATAGTTTTGGGGAGCACAGCGAGCACAGTATTAGGGGTGGCAGGATGGGGAGTTCAAGAAGGTGGGAGAATGATGGAAAAGTAGGAAACTAAGATGTCTATTTGTCAAACTCCACAGAGAGAGAAGATGCCTGGAAGAAATCATCATGGCGGTCTGGTCTGAAAGGAGAAGATGAGGAAAGAGAACATTTACATCTAAGAAGACGTCACTGGATGTAAGAGGTATGGGGCGCTGTATTAGGCTACTTTCACATGTGAGTTAGTGATTCTGGCAGACTGTTCCTGCGGAGAACAGCCTTCTGGAATTCACTGGATCCGGCACTGCCGGATGCAGAATGCCCGCCGGCCCCATTAACTATAATGGGGTACGGCAGAGATCCGGCCACAATCTGGCAAAAATGCAGAAAATCAGCGGGACATAAACTGCTGCATGTGTCCGCCCAATTTCTTGCATTCTCTGCCAAATCAGGTGGCCGGAGATTAGTGCTGCATGTGTGAAAATAGCCTTACCCTGTATGTTTTGTATTGCTGTATGTAATGTTAGGACACCCTAGGTTAGGTTGAGAATTTGGTTTGGGAAAGGCGGGGGTTGGGGGGGGCCCAGATACATTCCTTGCACAGGGGCGCTCTGCTGTCTGTGTCCGCCCCTGCGTAGATTTACGGACAGTCCGCAAAAATCCGTTGTTTTTTTCTGCCGTCCGTAGCGTAGAAAAAAACCCCGTCCGTGAATTTTCCATCCAGAACCCCGAATTCTGCACTGCGCATATGTACTTGTGCAGTGCAGAAAGGAGAAGTTGAACGGTAGAATGTGGTGGCTCACTCCTCTGTCCGTATGGAAAATAGGTGCAATACCTCACGGCTAAACCCCAGCCGTTATTATTATGAATGAATTGTCAAATAAGAAAGATGGTGTGCACACTATCATCTGTGTGTATTCAATTTTATTAAATGTATCTAATCAATTATAAAATTAAAAAATATATAAAAAATATATTATGAGTTATCAGCGCTGATTTTCTATACGTTCACAATGTGTGTACTGGTATATAATATGATTCATAGACAATAAAATCAGTAATTTCTGATTTTATTGTCTATGAATCATATTATATACCAGTACACACATTGTGAACGTATAGAAAATCAGCGCTGATAACTCATAATATAGTTTTTATATATTTTTTAATTTTATAATTGATTAGATACATTTAATAAAATTGAATACACACAGATGATAGTGTGCACACCATCTTTCTTATTTGAGAAAGGAGAAGTTGCTGGCCGGGTCGGGAGCCGGTTTCACGGCTCAGCGGCGCAAGCACACTCACCAGCAGGAGGAGGAGGTAGGAGGACCAAGAAGGGCAGGAGAAGGTGTGTCCAATGTTCCCCATGGCTGCGCAGCTGCGCAGGCGTGCAGCAAAATTTGTGCCCCAGCTGAAAAGTTTATAATGCCCGCTCAGGGCATGCCGCTCCTTACTGCCTGTATTAGCGCTGCTGTGTGTGGCTCAGCGAACACCTTTATTGCCACAGAAGCGCAAGGGCGAGGTAAGGAGGCCATCTTAGGCAGCCTGGAGTGATAATGGAGTTGTCCCCCCCTTCCCCCCCAAGCCTGCTAGTCTAGAATGATGGCCCCCCTATATAGTGATGCTGTGAATGATGGTGTATAACCTAGGCAGTGTCTTCTTATGGCCCCCCCTACAGTATAATGTCTCCTTGTGGCCCCCCATACAGTATAATGTCACCTTGTGGCCCCATACAGTATAACGTCTCCTTGTGGCCCCCAAACAGTATAACGTCTCCTTGTGGCCCCCATACAGTATAATGTCACTTTGTGGCCCCTATACAGTATAATGTCTCCTTGTGGCCCTCCATACAGTATAATGTCACCTTGTGGCCCCCATACAGTATAACATCTCCTTGTGGCCCCCCATACAGTATAATGTCTTCTTGTGGCCCCCATACAGTATTACATCTCCTTGTGCTGGCCCCCATACAGTATAATGTCTCTTTGTGGCCCCCCATACAGTATAACGTCTCTTTGTGGCCCCCATACAGTATAACGTCTCATTGTGGCCCCCATACAGTATAACGTCTCCTTGTGCCCCCCATACAGTATAACATCTCCTTGTGGCTGCCCCCATACAGTATAACATCTCCTTGTGGCTGCCCCCATACAGTATAACGTCTCCTTGTGCCCCCCCCATACAGTATAACATATCCTTGTGACCCCCATACATTATAACGTCTCCTTGTGGACCCCCCATACAGTATAATGTCTCCTTGTGTCCCTCATACAGTATAATGTCTCCTTGTGGCCCCCATACAGTATAACGTCTCCTTGTGGCCCCCACACAGTATAATGTCTCCTTGTGGCTGCCTTCATCTGAATATTTTTGATATCACCCAACCCTAGGTGGGTGGCCCTAGAACTCGGGCCTCCTTCCTCATGCCACGCTGCTGGAAGAGAAAAAATGTGCAGTGCGGCAAACGAGGGGAACAGAAGAAGGGACAGCATCTTCTTAGACCAAGGCCCCCAGCCCCCTCCAAAGTGTTGAAGTGGCGTCCAAGTTTCCAAAGGGCCAAGCCAAGTTTTCATGTGGGAGTGTTTGTTATACACATATAACATAACTGTTGCACAATATACAGTATATGGATTATACTATATATTGTACAACATGGTGCAGGGGTTACTCCATACACCATGCTGTACAGTATACAGTATAATCCGTACACCATGCTGTATAGTATACAGTATAATCCATACATCATGCTGTACAGTATAGAGTATAATCCATATACCATGCTTTATAATATACAGTATAATCTCTACACCATGCTGTATAATATACAGTTTAATCCATACACCATGCTGTATAATATACAGTATAATCCATACACCATGCTTTATAATATACACTGTGGGGTTATGTTGTATAGTGTACAGCATGGTGTATGGATTATACTGTATATTATACATAATATATATATATATATATATATATATATATATATATATAGATATAGATATTACATTTGCAAATCAGTGTGCACATCGCCAACACTGTGACAGATGTGCACATTTGCCTGTTATGTCCCTGTCAGTCTTTGTTTACATGGCAATACAATGATTTGCTGAAACCTAGCGTTTGTACGGTGTGAAGAGGAGAGTTATTGCTTTGAAGGTAGGTAGATCATGAGGTTCTAGTCTTACTCACATGGCCATTATAATTATTTTCCCCACCTTATACATCTTTAATTCTGTTTGGCAGGGTTGACTGGATTTATACGTTATTAAAGAAGTAAATGGTGACCTTATGTAAACTAACTAGTAACTAGCAAATGGTCAGCATGTCATACAGAGCAATGGTTCACAATAAAAGAATGCCTCTTTGTCTTTGGTATCATTCTGTGTTTAAAAGCTAAGGTTTGTGAGCAAAGGGAGATTTAAAAGGGGAATAAAAATAATGGAGGCTGGGGCTTTGGGTGGAGGGCGGAGCTTTGGGTGGAGGGCGGAGCTTGGGGTGGAGGGCGGAGCTTTGGGCCCGAAACATCTTGTCGCCCGGGGACTCCACCAACCTTAATCCAGCCCTGGTGAACAGCGTTTGTATTTAGGTGAGTTAGCTGAACTATGTGTAGTCAGAGCCTAGCCGGGCAGGTGTTATTTTGATGGTTTGTTTTATGCTGGAGCAAAAAGTGTGAAAATAAGGCCTCATTCAGACGACCGTATATTTGCGGGTCCGCATTATTGCGGACCCGCAAATATACAGGGGCCGCCCGGCGTGTGTTCGGAACACACGCCGTGCGGCCCCATTGAAAATGCCTATACTTGTCCGTGCGTACGGACAAGTATAGGACATGTTCTATCTTTTCTTGCTGAGCCGCGGCACGGAGCCGCGGCTCAGCAAGATAGCGTGCCGCCCGTAGAGGTGAACGGGCCCGCCCCTATTCCGCAAATTTGCGGAATAGGTGCGGACCCGTTCACACGGTCGTGTGAACGGGCCCTTAAGTTGTGAAGAAGTGTGTGATGGTGACCCCCTGAGAAAGGAATCGATCCCTTACATTGCAAGTGAATTAACTGTGGATTCAGCTGATTGGGGCACCCCTCTTTCTTCAGAGAAAGAGGTTTCGTGGGTAACCTGGAGAAATTCTTTAAATTCATTGTCTGATCTCCACATACATAGGCCATACACGTATGTATCCTCTGAAGAAGTCCTCTCTTCGAGGCGGTGTGTATCTTTTGTGATGCCTCAGTCAAAGCCATAGTCGCAGTTGCTTATTTGAAAACTGTAGACATCTCAGGTCACATCCACATAGGGTTCGTCATGGGAAAAGCAAAGCTAGCTCCATGTCCCGAACCCACCATACCAAGACTAGAGCTCTGTGCTGCTGTTCTTGCCATTGAGCTGGCAGAACTCATCATGTCGAAACTTGACCTACGGCTTGAAGATACAGAATTCTTCACCGATAGCAAAGTAGTGTTGGGATACATTCATAACGAGACTAGGAGATTCTACGTGAACAACCGAGTACTTAGAATTAGGAAGTCCTCGCAGCCTTCTCAGTGGGGTTATGTACCAATTAACCACAATCCTGCTGATCATGCTACCAGAGCTGTACCAGCATCACGCCTTAAAGACACTACCTGGCTTGTAGGGCCTGCATTCCTGTATTAACCAGCACCCACCGCTCTTCAAAAACACACACATGAACTTTTTGAGCCTGAATCAGATGTGGAAATTCAACTTCAAGTTTCCACACTTAATACAACAGTCACTAAAATGCACCTTGGTTCTAGCCACTTCCACAAATTCTCTACCTGGGGGACAGCCTACAGATACCTTTCCGAACTAGGCTGCACGTGGACCTTCAACCCACCTCACTCATCTCACATGGGAGGTGTTTGGGAGTGCATGATCTGCATTGATCGGAGAATACTCGACTCCATCTTCCTGCAACTCAGTATGAGTTGTCTATTTTCTATCATCTGTAAGGACCAGTTTTGTTTCCTATCATTCAGGGCCTAGTCCATTCTCAGGAGGGATCTCGGCATTCTCTTAAAACTTCAGTATATTTTTTCTTTAAATGTGCGTAATAAAAAAAATAAAACAACACTAAATAATTTGTTTTTTTAATGAAATTGTTCAAAATCAATGTTAATA